>RXID01014246.1:1420867-1710867 GCA_005019695.1 Trichopus zeylanicus subsp. travancoricus
GTTTATTTGAATGCGATAGTATAAAGTATCTTTATCTCAAAATTTTTGTCGTCTCTGTACATGAGAAAAATAACAAAAAATAACAAAAAAAACCCAGAAAGGCTTGATCCGTTTGCTTATCTCGAGGCAAATATGCGGTTGGGATAATATCAAATACTACCAATTAGGCCTATTTCCGGAAGCAATTTAGGTCGCTGGATCTTGCCCGGATGCCCAGACCTAAATTCCTTCGCATATTTCGCTGGCCAATAGCACGAGTTTCCCCAAAATACAATTTCTAGGGTTTCCCTTCCTCTCCCCGACGATCCCATCCTCCCAAATCTCAAAGATCTTCTTCTCACCCGATCTCAAATTAATTTCTCATCATCGAAACCCCTGATTCTTTCCCAATTTTCCTGAAATTTCCGTCAAAGTTTTCCTTTTTCTTCTTTTTTTTTTTCTCGAGTAATTAGTCAGCGAGCCGGATGAACGAAACCCCTAGCAACATGAATCTCGCGCCGGGGATGGATGGCGACGGCCGCGGCGGAGCTGGGCAGCCGCAGGGAATGGCTTTGTACGTGCATGAGAGGCAGGGGGGGAATGGCGAAGAGGAGCACGATGGGGTGGCTGAGGTGGAGGGAATGGACCCCGATCACCCGGCGGATCTCTCCAACCTCGGCGAACACATCGGGCTTATCGTGCCGCCGGTCGGGAGTAACCAGCTTACTCTCTCATTTCAGGGCGAGGTCTATGTCTTCGATTCTGTCTCTCCCGAAAAGGTGGGATTTTTCTGCTCTTTTGAGATGGTTTTGCTGGGTTTTGACCACATTACTGATGGTTATGAGGATTCTGACAGGTGCAAGCAGTGCTGTTGTTGTTGGGAGGTCGCGAGATCGCCGGAGGGTTGGGTTCAGTGCCGTCGTCTTCGCATCCATATAAGGTTCTGAATTCGTTCTTTCATCATGCTGTTAATGCGATGGCTTGTGATGTTTCCGAGATATTGTTTCTTCTGTCTTTGTAGCGGTCGAGCATTCCGCAAAGAGTTGCGTCACTGATGAGATTCCGTGAAAAGAGAAAGGAGAGAAATTTTGACAAAAAGATTCGATACTCTGTTCGGAAGGAGGTTGCTCTCAGGTTATAGTCGCAGTTTATGGTTTTTTTTTTTCTCTTATCTGAGAATTGTTTTCTTAGTTACTCCATGTTGATACAATCTTTACAGCATTGTCAGCGATTTTCTCACTTCAGATGATTTTGCAAGTGCGATTAGGTTTAGGCCACAGGAAACTAGCTTCTTGATTGTAAGGTCACAGCGATTTGATCTCCATTTCTACTCATTCCTTTTCTTTTAAAACTGGAATTTTGTTTCATCCTAAGGAGTTTCTTCTCATGGATTTGATAATTCGCTTTCCACCTTAACTGGTTTGTCTATCTCTTTTGGCATTGTAGTGTCATAATCATGATGTTTGGTTGAATGGCATGTGTGATGAATATAATCAGTTACCCTAACACCATCTTATAACCATTTTTATTTTTTTCTTAGGCTCTTTAATTTAAAATCCAGCTTTTCTCTTATGCTCTGATATGGTTATACTTCTGTGATGTACTTTACTTTTCTATGAAATTAACTTTGGCATATTAAAATTTCAGATAATGATTCACCACCGGAGTGAGGCTTTAATGGCCTTGACAGTCTCCACGATTACTGTTTCTTTACCTGCAGTGATTTAACTTGTATGTCTGTCTGATCGCAGAATGCAACGGAACAAGGGCCAGTTCACATCATCAAAGCCCAAGCCTGAAGATTCTGCAACAGCTGTCCCAAGTTGGGATGCTACTCAATGTTGGGGTTCTGATGATCGGCCTCAAGCAGCAGCTGCGTATGTTCAGGCTTATTTTACATTTCATCATTTAAGTATGTATTTAGCAAAGGAAAAACCAGTTAAGGTTATGAGAAAGCATATCTCTTGGTCAAAGCGTGTTAGGAAACTCTAGTGCAGTGGGTGGTATTCCAATTGACCTATCGGGCATTGTTTTTCATCCTTTATTTATTAGCTGTAATGACTTCTGAGAATGAATATGTTCAACAAACTATGAGGTTATTTTTACATGAGGACATTGACTTTGTTATTTGCTTTGTTATGCTCTCTTGATCTGGTATTTACTTTTTTGAATCTCTTCAGATGCCATCATTGTGGGATTAGTGCAAAGGCTACTCCAATGATGCGCCGTGGACCTGATGGTCCAAGGACCCTATGCAATGCATGTGGACTTATGTGGGCCAATAAGGTTGGTTTGCCGTACTTGTTTAGATGCAATGGTTTAGGGCTTGATAACTGATGTCATCTTATATTAAATTTGCAACAACTCCTTGAGTCGACTAAACACAGAATAAGAGTTGTCATTTCCCATAGCTACCTCGTATCATGTTGCATCTCATGTAATTGATATGCATTTGTAGAAATGGAACTAGTGAAGTAACATTTGGGGCACAAACAGCGGCAGCATCATATTCTTTTTGGCAAAAATTTTTGATTAGTTTTCTAGAGAAAGCATTGATCAAATTTTAGTATGGTTATTCTTGTTGGACTTGCAGGGAACATTGAGAGATCTTTCCAAGAGTCCAATTCCTCCCAATCAGCTTCCTCCATCTGAATTGAAGGCAGGGGTGAGCATTTATAAGAATAATTCATGTAATTATGTACTTTTGTTCTATTCTCCATAAAACTTCCGGTGCATATTTTTCAGGTTGGGACCTCTGATGGCATTGGTGAGCAGCAGCCTCCAGTAATCACTACCAATGGCCATGATGCATCATGAGATGCTTTGCGCTCAAGGCATAGGCCGTCCTGGTAAAGAAGATGAAGTTTTTGGGGGACTTCACCCCTTCACCAAATCACTTTCATAATTACATTCAGCGGTACATGTATGTACACTATATTGTATTTGAGAGAGATATACATGTTTTTGCTTGCATTCAAAGCTTGTCATAACTTGATTTTGCTCATGCAGTAGATTTATCAATGTTTGTCCATTTTGTATGCATTTGTTCATTTTAGGTAACTGTACTCTACATTGCTTCTCACATTCAACTTAAGAAATCTGACGATTTGAAACTAATGTTATCGTACATTAGCATTTAGCACTAGTTTAATAACCCCACAATGACTGATGGAGATGGGACAAAGATGGGAGCTGGTGGAACTAGTTTCTCTTTGGGACAGCACTCCCAACCACCATCCTTGGTATGAGTTAGTATGAAATGCTTGGGGACCCAGACTTCCCCTTTAGCCTTCCTCTCCTTCTGGAGCTCCCTCTCCCTTTCCTCTATAGCTCTTTTTGCCTGCCTAGCTTTCTCCCAGTCCTTATTTAGTATGGCATGGCTTACCTCACTCCACACTACTGTAGATTCCGTTTTCCGTATTCCCTGTTTCAAGAAAATCCAATTTAGATTGACCATCAAATTCTAGTGACAGTAAGTACAATAGCTACCACTTTGTGGTGCTCAGAAGTAGCTATCTTTGAATCTCGAAGAATAGGAGTCATAAGCTTTCCAATGGCTTCCTTTGCACTGTACAAAACCCTACTTTGCCCACTGTGAACATCCTTCAATGCAACGATTCTGTTGAAAAAATTGTATATTAGAGTGACAAGTTGACAATAAAACTATTAATACTTCATTTTCTGTGATGAGTAACACCATACCCATCCCACTGGCCATCGATCTCATATATTGTTCTCTGTGACCTTGAGTGGAAGATCTTACCCTTGACTGACCTAGCATTTCCCCCGAACCCTAGAAAAGAATGGCTTCTGTAGTAGCAAAGCTCAGCATCAAGACCTGATTCCTTGCACCAGATTCTTACATTCCCAACCCATTCTGCAGCAGGCACTGGAATTATTCTTATTAACAGCTTTGGTGCCCCCATTTCATAGTTCTCATCAAAGCCCAGAAGCTTCAGTTGCCGTTTCCCTTGAATCACAGCTTCAACTGAAGTGCCTATCAGGAGTGCAATTTGAGCATCATTCACATAAATGAGAATGTTTTGTATTCCATCCAAAAGTAGTGTCTAATCCTTTTGAC
Source organism: Trichopus zeylanicus subsp. travancoricus (assembly GCA_005019695.1). Taxonomy (NCBI): domain Eukaryota; kingdom Viridiplantae; phylum Streptophyta; class Magnoliopsida; order Dioscoreales; family Dioscoreaceae; genus Trichopus; species Trichopus zeylanicus. The sequence goes on from RXID01014246.1 coordinate 1,424,928, forward strand.
TAATAGCTTGGAGAATTACCATGGAACTTGGGAACTGGGTGCTGACACCATGTTAGCTCAACATTATGTTTTGCGTCAGTTGCATGCAGAGCAGTGACTGGTGGATGATGTGATACCTGCAAATTGTTGTTGAATTTGAAATTTAATTATCTTGTAATTTGGTGTGTATTCTTTTGTTGCACTAACCATGAATTTGCATATATTCCTCTAGATTTTGTGAATATGCAACTGCAATTGGTGTTTGTTTACATTTCAATTATTGCTTGCTTTTTTTTGTGACCATTTATTAATCTTTTGCAAGGAACTGATCTATGATTTTTCTTATATTTATAGTTGTCAGTATAAGCAAAACCAGGGTGTATATGCAAAAATTACGAGTATATTGTGAAAAATCATGGTTTTGTTGGTGGTATGTATGTAATTTACTTGATAGGATTATAGGAATATGGATTGAAACACAATGCACAGGGAATGAGGTTCAGCATAATACCTGTTCAAGAAGGACATTCAGGGATCCTCTTGAGACATGATGAGTTTCTCCAAGCACAGGATTGAAGGGAGCCAAGCCGAAGATCGGAGGCCGAGTAGTGGATATGCTCCACGCAACTACAGCAATAAACCGCTCGAGGCTGGTCCTCCCGGTCACGCACTGACCCAAATAATCTTCATTGATGCAGAACACCCCCTCGCCGTATAACTGCAGCTGTGATTTTGGCATGTTGAACAGGGGAGGAAGCTGCATTCAGATGATATACATGTCATTTTTTTTTGCAAGCTTTAGTATAGATATAATACAAGTATCTATAAGTGAGGATCTAGAGATTGTTGGCTTGTGACTGGTTGTTGCCTGCGATGCAAATATGATCACTGACTGTGCTACATCTTGCATTGCTTGCAAGAGACTGCGCCTTTCTTATGATCCAATCTGGATTTACCGAGGAAAAGTTACAGTTGGCCCCAAAAGATGTTCCAAAATTTGAGCTGCTGATCTTCTGCAAAGTCATGGCTTGATATGATCTTGAATTTTGTTTTGAGAGCAAATTTTTTATATAAATTTACCCTTTTTACCTAATTTTCAAAGCTAACGGACAGCAGTAGGTCACATGTGTTAACCACACAATTATCTATTATATATATTTTGGAATGTATATATGCAAGCCTGCAACATGACTTTGGTCTAAAGCGAATAATCCAACGTGAGCATAACTTTATCACAAAAAAAATAAAAATAAAAATAAAAATCCCAGCTTGCCTGGAAATGGGTGAGATCGGATCCTGGCCGCACATCGCCAAACAGACTGAGGACGCGCTGGAGCAGGTTAGGCGCCCGGTGCTCCGCGGCCAAGCCGCCCTCCAGCGCCAGCGGCGGTGTAATCACCGGCACCGTGCGCTCACCCTCATCCTCGCTAACCTGCGCCACGGCAAGCTTCAAGTTCATGCCCAGATTCTAACGTGCGCTACGGCGCAGAATATGCCAAAGGGTACACTCCGTGATCTCTCCTCGGAATTCTCACTAATGCCGGCCTTATAGTTAACTTATTCGTTAATCGAAATAATTAATTTTTATTAATTAACATTCTGAATTAGAAAACACATGAAAATAAAATAATTAATACTAGTTCAAATTAAAATTATTTGCTCCCGACGCTAGATTAAAATTATTTAAAAAATCGACACGATTCAATAGTGAAAATATTATTATATGCCACACTTTCAATTCATATTAAGTTTACAATTTCTAAAATTTTTTGTTGGCAAAAACAAAAAATGCGAAAAGAATACTAATAAGAATAAAATAAAAGACAATTATATGCCAAACATGCGCCCGATTTTGGCGTACGTTAGCAAAACCATTCGGTGGGCGGAAACCCCTGTTGTGTGTTGCAATACAACCACCAGAACCGCTTCGGAACCGGAGAAGAAAGCGAAGAGGGAGATTAGAGCAGGAAGAGAAGAATACCATATTCTTTGCGGGGGTATTCTGGGAAGAGAACGAAGGCCTTCTTCTTCTTCTTCTTCTTTTTCTTCTTCTCCTCCTCGTTGTTTTCCCAAACAAGGCCTCCCTTCGTTCCTTCGGCGCTCGGGGCCTTTGTGGGAAGAGAGCCCTACTTATAGTTTCGGTTGTTGCCTTCGTTGCGAATTATTTCTTTTTTTATTTTAATATTTATTTTTCAAATGCACCCTTATACTTCATAGTATTTGAGGATAATTCCTTGGATCGTGGACACCTGCAAAAAAAATAATAAAAAAAAAAATAAAAATCTCTCCGGTTTGAATTTTCATACATCGCGTTCGAGTCATTTTACTTGTAATTGATTTCCGTGGATGATTACAGGTTCCCATATCAGTCGACGCAAATTACTATGTAATATTTTGTCTTAAATAATTCGATTTTAATTATTTTGTCATTACTCGCTGAGCTCGTTTCCAGTTAGTTTATCATTTATTAATAATTATAAAATTATTTTTACTCATCTATATTTGTAAGCTATTTTGCCACAAAGATTAAAATAATTAATACTTCAATAATGATTATTAACAACAGATATATTTATAGATATTTTACTATCTGGATTAAAAAGGTTGAGGTCGATTTGTGTCTCCCCTAAAAAAAAACTATATTTGGCATTTTGGCGATACTCTCTCAATTATTTCAGACAAAAAATTTTAAATATATGATTTAAATAAAATTAGATGATTTATATAATATTTTTGTTAGTCCCAATTTATTAAAATAAAATGATTGATCGGAAAATCGAATGATCGACAAAAGAATCGGCCAATTTTGATAAATCAAAATTAGTTGACCAATTGTTCGAGCAATTGATTGGTTCGAATTTTTTACGTGACTAACAATTAATTTTTTTAATCATTAAAACAAATTTAATTACGAAAATTTACCTCTAATTGTTAGTTTTAATAATAAAAAAATAAATTTTAAGATACCGTTTGATTTAAAATCAAAATTAAAATTAAAGTTAAAATTATTAAACAATTTTTAATAATTTTGAAAATGTTTAACTCAGACCCCGAATCAAATAGCAGTTGACTATTTTAGAGTTTTACGTGTAATTAGTTAACCTCATCTCAAGTCACGAGTCAACCGTATTTCTTAAAGTCATACGAAAATGATGATAGAATGGTAATTTTACTATCAAATCGTACAAAATGTTTTTTTTTTAATTTTATAAAAATAGTAGGATGTGGAGCAGGTCATATATTCCGTCGCGATGGCGTCACGCAGGGGACCGTTGACGTTCGATAGCTCCGCGCCGTTCGATGCGGTGTAGAAACTTCGCCAAGCTCAATGCGTGAGACTCGCCGAGTGGGCATGGCTCAGCAGTAGATGTGCTTACGGCGCGCCGAGCCTGTTGTCGTCCTGCACTGAGCCCTGAGGTCCGTTTGATTTGGAGTTAGCCTTCCTTCAAATTATTTTTTTCTAAATTTCTTTTATAAAATTAATATTTTTTTATTTTATATTATTATTAATTAAATTATTATAAAAAATTAAATAATTTTTCGAATTTTAAATTATTAATTTATTAATTTTAAATAAAAAAATATTAATATATAAAAATAATTCACTAGTCTTAATTGCACAAAATTTATTCCCAACTAATTTGCATTAAAACTCACATTAATTGTTTGTTCCGTTGAATTAAGACAAGCAACGTAACCGAATTAAACCACCGATTTAATAATGCGCTCGTATTTTTCGCAAATTTATATAAACCGCCCACTTTGTCCCAAAAATAAAAAAAAATTTCGCGGCGAATTTTGTTCCATTCGTTTTTATCTAATAATGAAATTAATTTGTGTTAGATTTCATTTCAGCGGACATGTCTGGTCTTATCGAAGATTTTTTAAATCACGTCGTATAACAGGTTACCATCAAGCGCAAAAATTCTTCGCTCATAATTCCAAATATTATAAATTAAAAAAATTCTAAAATTCTAAATTCAAGAGCTATTAGCGTCAACAAATTAATATCCGGATTCGGATCAGGATCCGAATCGAACAGCAAAAACATAACCGAATCCGCTATAATTCGGATCCTAAACCGGGTCGGGTAGAATAAATACTACGCCTTTTCAGCACCGCCCGGCAGGCTATGGCTTTTGGCGTTTTCGCTTCGCGAATGGAAGGCGTCGTCTTCGCCGGCAAGGAACGACGGCGACGGTGAGGAAGATGCCGGAGCGGAGGAGAGCTTCTCCTTCTTCTGCCACTCCGCGCAGTAACAGATCTCCATCGGTGACGGTGATGGTGATGGTGATGATCGAACCCTAAACCTAATTCCTCCTCCTTCTTCTTTTTCTTCGATTTATCTGTTCCAGAAAAACGACAGCGACGGTTGGCGCTGGCTGGATCCGGGTTCCGGAGAGATTCTCCTTCCTCTGCCTACCCACGCAGTAATACACCTCAATTGGTGATGGGGACGGCCAAACCCTAACTCTAATTTCTTCTTCTTCTTCGATTTCTATGACTCGCCGCCATTGATTCGATTTCTCTGTTCCAGAACGAGCCTATGTGAAGATTTCACCTCCGGGCTTGAAGGGACACAGGAGTCCGGCCACATGGAGATCGAGGACGTCCCAGTCTCTGGTAGTTCGGAAACACTAACCCTAACCCTAATTTCTTCTTCTTCTTTGATTTCTATTACTTTCCGCCATTGATTCGATTTCTGTGTCCCGGAAAAAGCCTATCTCGATGATACCACCTCCGCACTGGAGAGACGGAGTTTGGCCGCAGGGAGATGGGCGTCCCAATCTATGGTAATCCCCAAACCCTAACCCTAGTTTCTTATTGGATTTCTGTTCCTCGCCATCATTAATTTGATTCTCTCGTTTTTGCTTGTGATAAATCCGTTGTGGATGACACCACTTGTGTTTGTTATTGATCTCTCGAGTGCCAACATGGAGAAATCCATTCTCTGGATGGTAATCGTTTTTCGATTTCTTCCAAAATCTTCAACTCGCTGCTTCGATTAGCGTGATTTGGCATAGTCATGGAGGATGTAGATTTGGTAGCAACATTGAGAAGTCCATACACTGGATGCATAATAGACACTGGATTTCATTAGCTAATGTTGCCAGGACTAGGTTAGAGAGAAGAAGGATGAAGAAGGGAGGCAAACTCCACTGCTGGTAATAGAAAACCCTAGGTACATACATCTAGGTTAATGGGTTTGACTAATATTCTGTTTACATGATGTCAGTAAACTTGAAAAATAGTCCCTGATCAAGTCTAACTCTGACGAAACCTGCACCCACAAAGTATACTAGCAAACCAATATTGCTAACATCGGCAATATCAAGTTTTTTCTTTTTCTTAGTTTCAATCTTTTTAGGTCTAGTTTCAAAATTTTTGCTCTTCAGTATTGTGTTCTAGTTCATTCTATTTGTAAGTTCTTTTTCTTCTTCACCTTCTGGAGAATTTTTATGTGCTGTTTAGATTTCTTTAATTTTGAGTTTTTTGACAATATCTTTTTTATGTTTCTATTTCTTTAGTTTTCTGTTTTATTTTTTAGTTCTGCTTCAATTTTCTTTTTTATGTTTTAGATCTTTAATTTTTTGTTTTATGATTTAGTTCTGGTTCCCTGTTTTGGTTTTGTTAATCTTGTTTTAAAGTTCTTTAATTGCATTTTTTGTTTAGCTCTTTTTTAATTTTCGCTTTTATGCTTAAGTTCGTATTAATTTAATTTTATTCTACAGATTCTTGTTCTTGTTCTTCTTTGATTCTTTGTTTTTATGTTTTGTTCATAGTGTTCTTAAGTTTGTGTCTTTTCTTCTTCTTCATGTTTTGTTTTAGATCTCTCTAATTTTGATTTTTAATGTGTTAGCTATATCTTCTTATTCTTAAATTTTTGTTTTTTGTTTTTTGTTTTAGTTGTTCTTTGTTCTCTATTTTCTTAATTAGTCACATTGTTTTTAAGTTCTTCTTTTCATTATATTTTTTTATTATTTGTTTTAGATTTCTTTAATTTTTGATTTTATGTTTTAGTTCATAATGTTTCTAAGTTCTTCATTGTGTTATCTTCTTCAATTTTAGGTTTTATAACTTGAGGTATATTTTCTTCTATGGTTTTGTCTTTTTTGTTTTAATTTTTGAATTTTGAATTTTAAAGTTTTAGTTTTCTCTTCTTTAATTTTCAATTTAATGTATTACTTCATATTGTTTTGCAGTTCTGTTTCTTCTTTGATTTCTCCTTCAAATTTTTTTATGTTTTGTTTTATTTTTTTTATTTTTGAGTTATAAGTTTTAGCAATATCTTTTGCTTCAATTTTTTGATGTGTTTTAAATATTCTTTGATTTGTTTTTATGTATTGTTTCTTATTCTCTGATTTTCCATTTTCTGTGTTAGTTTGTATTGTATTGAGTTCAATTTTTGGTTTTATGTTTTAGTTATGATATTTTGTTTTTTGCTTAAGTTCATATTTGGCTTAATGTTCTTATGATTCTTATTTTTGTTCTTGGTCATTTTTTTTATTTAATATACTGTTTTAGATTTTTCTTCATGTTGTTTAAACAATATTTTTTCTTCTTCTTCAATCTTTTTTATGTTTAGTCGTAGATTTTTTCAATTTTAAGCTTTAAAGCTTTAGCATCTTCATCTTCTCCTTCTGTTTTATGCTTTCTGTTTCAGTTTATTTTGAATTTGTTGTTTTATGGTTTAATTCATATTGCTTTATAGTTTTTATTCTTCTTTAATTAATTTTGGGAAAAGCTTGAGCTTTTTGTTATTTAGTTTCCTGTTTTGTTCTATCTTTTCTGTTTATGTTTTATGCTTATTTTTGTGTAATCTGGATTTTAAAGTTTCATATGTTGCTTCTTTTATTTTCTATTCTGTGCTATTTCATATTATGTTAACTTTTTGTGGCTTTATTTTAGAGTTGTTTAGTTTTGAGTTTAAAGTCCGAGAAGCTACTTTAATTTTCGTTTCTGATTTGCATTTCAAGTTTTGTTAATATTGTTCTTTCTTAAAGTTTTCTGATTTCTGTTTGAAATTACTTTAATTTTGAGTTTTGATGTTTTACCTCGTTCTTCTTTTACTTCTTTAGTTTTCTCTTTACTGTTTTGGACTTTGTTCTTTTTTAATTTAATTTTTTCTGTACTTGATTTTAATTTTCTGTTTTAGATGTTCTTTGATTTTGTGGTTTAATGTTTTGGCTATAACTTCTTGTTCAAATTTCTGTTTCTTGTTTTGTTAGATTTTGTTTTAATGGTCTTCTTCTTCTTCTATTTTTTGTTTTAGATGTTTACTTTTTGGATGTTTTACTTATTTAGTTTTCTGTTCTTCTGTATTTTCTCCTTCCTCTTCTATTTTAAATCTTTCTTTTTTGGTTTTCTATTTGTTGTTTTAACTAATTTTGTTTAAAACATCTTTTTCTTCTATTTTTATTATTCTTCTTCTAGGTTTTGAGTTTGAAATTTCTTTTCCTATTTTATGTTTTAGTTCTTTAGTTTTGTCTTCTTTGTCTACTTTATGCTTTAGTTCTTCAGTTTTATGTTTTATATTTTAACCTTCTTTACTTTTCTATTATATGCTTCAGTTCATAGTGTTTTAAAGTTTTGCTTTTTTCTCTCTTCTTCTGTTTAATGTTTTAGTTATTTAATTTTATTGTTTTATGATTTAGTTCATGTTTCATGTTCTTTTCCTTCTATTTGATGTTTTAGATGTTTATTTTTTAAGATGTTTTACTTATTTAGTTTTCTGTTCTTCTGTATTTTCTCCTTCCTCTTCTATTTTAAATCTTTCTTTTTTGGTTTTCTATTTGTTGTTTTAACTCATTTTGTTTAAAACATCTTTTTCTTCTTTTTTATTATTCTTCTTCTAAGTTTTGAGTTTGAAAGTTCTTTTCCTATTTTATGTTTTAGTTCTTTAGTTTTGTCTTCTTTGTCTACTTTATGTTTTAGTTCTTCAGTTTTATGTTTTATATTTTAACCTTCTTTACTTTTCTATTATATGCTTCAGTTCATAGTGTTTTAAAGTTTTGCTTTTTTCTCTCTTCTTCTGTTTAATGTTTTAGTTATTTAATTTTATTGTTTTATGATTTAGTTCATGTTTCATGTTCTTTTCCTTCTATTTGATGTTTTAGATGTTTATTTTTTAAGATGTTTTACTTATTTAGTTTTCTGTTCTTCTGTATTTTCTCCTTCCTCTTCTATTTTAAATTGTTTTTGTTTTTTGGTTTTCTATTTGTTGTTTTAACTCATTTTGTTTAAAACGTCTTTTTCTTCTTTGCTTTTTATTCTTCTTCTTCTAAGTTTTGAGTTTGAAAGTTCTTTTCCTATTTTATGTTTTAGTTCTTTAGTCTTGTCTTCTTTGTCTACTTTATGTTTTAGTTCTTTAGTTTTGTCTTCTTTGTGTACTTTATGTTTTAGTCCTTCAGTTTTATGTTCTTTTTCGTTTTTATATTTTAACCTTCTTTACTTTTCTATTATATGCTTCAGTTAATAGTGTTTTAAAGTTTTGCTTTTTTCTCTCTTCTTTTGTTTAATGTTTTAGTTCTTTAATTTTTTTGTTTTATGATTTAGTTCATGTTTCATGTTCTTTTCCTTCTATTTGATGTTTTAGATGTTTATTTTTTTGGATGTTTTACTTATTTAGTTTTCTGTTGTTCTGTATTTTCTCCTTCCTCTTCTATTTTAAATCTTTCTTTGTTGGTTTTCTATTTGTTGTTTTAACTCATTTTGTTTAAAACGTCTTTTTCTTCTTCTCTTTTTATTCTTCTTCTTCTAAGTTTTGAGTTTGAAAGTTCTTTTCCTATTTTATGTTTTAGTTCTTTAGTTTTGTCTTTTTTGTCTACTTTATGTTTTAGTCCTTCAGTTTTCTATTCTTCTTCGTTTTTATATTTTAACCTTCTTTACTTTTCTATTATATGCTTCAGTTCATAGTGTTTTAAAGTTCTGCTTTTTTCTCTCTTCTTATGTTGAATGTTTTAGTGCTTTAATTTTTTTTGTTTGATTATTTAGTTCATGTTTCATGTTCTTATCCATCTATTTTATGTTTTAGATGTTTATTTTTTGGATGTTTTACTTATTTAGTTTTCTGTTCTTTTGTATTTTCTCCTCTCTTCTATTTTAAATCTTTCCTTTTTAGTTTTCTATTTGTTGTTTTAACTCATTTTGTTTAAAACATCTTTTTTTTCTTCTCTTTTTATTATTCTTCATCTAAGTTTTGAGTTTGAAAGTTCTTTTCCTATTTTATGTTTTAGTTCTTTAGTTTTGTCTTGTTTGTCTACGTTGTGTTTTAGTTCTTCAGTTTTCTGTTGTTTTTCGTTTTTATATTTTAACCTTCTTTATTTTTCTATTATATGCTTTAGTTCATTTTTGTTGTTTTAACTCATTTTGTTTAAAATGTCTTTTTCCTCTTCTCTTTTTATTATTCTTCTAAGTTTTGAGTTTGAAAGTTCTTTTCCTATTTTATGTTTTAGTTTTTTAGTTTTGTCTTGTTTGTCTACTTTATGTTTTAGTTCTTTAGTTTTGTCTTCTTTGTGTACTTTATGTTTTAGTCCTTCAGTTTTCTGTTCTTTTTCATTTTTTTATTTTAACCTTCTTTACTTTTCTATTATATGCTTCAGTTCATGTGTTTTAGAGTTCTGCTTTTTTGTCTCTTCTTCTGTTAAATGTTTTAGTTCTTTAATTTTTTTGTTTAATGATTTAGTTCATGTTTCTTGTTCTTTTCCTTCTATCCTTTGATCCTTAAAGTTTTGTTTATATCTTCTTTTATTTTCCTGTTTTATGAGTCTTCTTGAATTTAACAATTAGTTTTTATGTTTTAGTTATAGTTTTGCTTTATTTTTTTGATTTATTCATACTGGTTTAAAGTTCTTTGTCCTCTCTTTTTTTCTTATTCTAAAGTGATTTTTGAAGTTCAAGCTATGTTTTCTTCTTTGATTTTCTGTTTTTTGAATATTCTCAATTTCACATTTTTGTTTTCTTCTTTAGTTCTGTTTCTTTTTTCGTTCTCAATTCAAGTTGCTTTTATGTCTTTATAAACTTCCAGTTTCTTTATTTATTTCTCTTTTTATGTTTTAATGCCAATATCTGTCAATTTTAACATTTTTGTTGTCTTCTCTCTTTTTCTTATTCTGAAGTGATTTTTGAAGTTCAAGCTATGTTTTTCTTCTTTGATTTTCTGTTTTTTGAATATTCTCAATTTCACATTTTTGTTTTCTTCTTTAGTTCTGTTTCTTTTTTCGTTCTCAATTCTAGTTGCTTTTACGTCTTTATAAACTTCCAGTTTCTTTATTTATTTCTCTTTTTATGTTTTAATGCCAATATCTGTCAATTTTAACATTTTTGTTGTCTTCAATTTTCTGTTGGGGTCTTATTTTGTTAATGTTCTTGTTCAAAATTTTTATGTTTTCTAAATTTCTTTAAATTTTAGTTTTCTACTTGCTTAGTTATCTCCTTTTTGTTTTGATGCTTCTGTTAAATTTCTTTTTCTGTTTTTTAATTTTCAATTTTTCATTTTCTGTTTTTTATTTCTTTTTTATCTTTATGTTCATCGTGTTGTAGAGTTCTTGTCTTCAATTTCTTCTTGAAAGTTTATGTTTAAGGTTAAATCTCTTAAATTTCATGGTCTAATATCTGGCCATATCTTCCTTTTGTTCTTGTTCTTCTTGTCTTCTTGAAATTTTTGTTTGTTTTTGATTCCTTTGATTTTATGTCTTCAAATTTAGCTATATCTTCTTGTTTTTGTTCATGTTCTTGTTCTTACGAGTTATTGTTTTATGATGCCTTAATAAAATTCTATTTTCCTTTCTTGTTCTTGTTCCTGTACTTTTTTAGCTTTTCTTTTCTTTATTTTTTTTTCAGTTCTCAACTTTTTTCTCCTTCAATATTTGCTTTTCTTCTTTCCTTAAGTTTTTTCTTCAGTTCTCAACTTTTTCTTTTTCAGTTTTAGTTTTTCTTTTTTCCTTCTTTTTTCTTCAGTTTTCAACTTTTTTCCTCCTTCAGTTTTAGCTTTTATTCTTCCCTTTGTCAATTTTAACTTTTCTTCTTTTTTCTTCTTCAGTTTTAGCTTTATCCTTCTTTTTGAGGCAGCAAGTGACCATGAAAAAAATTGTGGTATACCAGAGCTAGGATTATTGACTATTCCTTTATAACTTCACCTATGTTAACTTCCAGCAAAATATTATTTTGCTATGGCATGATTTGACTAAACTGAGTCCAAGCTCTAAAGGCAACTAGTTTCTTCTCATGAACATTTTTTTTCTTGACTAGTAAAAGTTAGTTAAATAAGCATTGTGGTATACCAGGGCTTGGATTATTGTCTATTCCCTTTAAGATTTCCAGCATCATATGGGAAGATCCAGATGAATGATTTGTCTACACCTCCCATTCAAATAATTCACATTCTCTCTCCCTCCGTCCGATCATTGTTTTTTCTTTGATTAGGGTTTGTTTTGTGTAATTCTTTGCATTTTCACATTCTTTGTTCATTGTTTGATTAGGTTTTTGTAGTTATATGTGTTGCATCTGTTGTTGGCTAATTGGACCAATTTTGAGACCTAATACTGTATGTCCTTTTCTTTGTTATGAGTTGATCCTAAGTTCTTATATGGTCAAATGGGACAAAATATTTATGATTAATAAATTGAAAGTTTCAGTAACATGAGCCATTATGTTTAATCTGTGTTGGAGTATTGGATGGATTAAGACCAACATTCTTTTAGGAATGGTAGCTGTTTGATTTTTCAATTATAAACATCTTTTTAAAAATTTAAAAGATCCAAAATAAATGCAACCAAGTGGTTCAAAAAATGTCAATCTATGATCTAATCAATCAATGTTTATCTCTAGTTCACAATAGTTATTTAAGTATGTGAAACACCAAATTTAGAATGTCCATGTTCCATTGGTCGAAGAGCCAAACGATCTGCGTTTGTCGAAGTCGAACTGCTCGACTATGGTACATTGGTGCATGTCTTCGGCACACTACTCACACTTAGCAATAAATCCAGTGGTTTTGATTGTCGTGTTCGTCCAATGGTATTATCACCAGAGGAGCTTATGGGCTAAGGCTTACCCATGTCCATGACTCCTGCAAATTTCTTTATGTACTTTTCGAAGCGCATAATTTGATTCAAATAGTGTTAAGACAATAGAGCATTTGTATAATGTCTTGTACAAGAGTCCTTCCACCGAGAGTTTGTTGCTCGTGCTTCATCCTCTGGAGCCTCTCTCTAGTCTCGTGGCAATTTTCTCTCATTGATTATTGAGTTTATACAACGTGGCTCCTTGGTTGCAATGTTCACCTTAGTAGTAGAATAGTTCGGTTGTTGGAGGTTCTCCACGAGTATTTGTTGTGATTTTAATTTGGATAAAGTTGAGGCTAGGTGTGCTAAAGGGTCTGGTTTTGAATTGTTAGCCCTCAGGACCTATCACACTTCCATGTTGTTTATTAGATTTTTTGCTTTGTGTTCTCCTGTTGTTTGCAAACATATGAGCTAATAATCGTTGAGTATCTTCATTTTTTTGGCCCTTCGTTGTTAGTGCCACCCACAAATTGATGAGTGCTTCATATTTGATCACATTGTTTGATTTGAGGAACTATAGTTGGATTGAGTATTTTGCTTCTATTTGGGCTCAACAACATAGTACCAAATTTACTCCTTGACTTGCAGGATGAACCATCTGTTCAAATTTCTCATGAAGTTTGCTAATGTTTAGCAGTTGATTGCTTTTCAAGTCTTGAGAGTAACATCAAACGAGCTTATTTTTACATATTAAGCAACCTCCTCGAGGTTTTTGATTTTTGCAATATTTGTCAAATTGTGAGACTCGTCTTTACAATAATGATGTGTGCTTGAAAGTATGGTTGAAGTTTTCGCGTCGTCAAGACAATTGCATAATATAACTTATCCAGAATTGTGTACTGAACTTTCGCTTCGGTGATCACATGACATGTAATATATTAGATGTTTCCTACTTCAATCCCTTGTTAGCACCGAATTGACAATTTGATATGAAGTTGCTACATAAAAATAAATTATTATTTTTTTAGTACAATTACTAAAGAGAGCTTAGAGATATTATTTTAGGGTTTCAAAAGGCTTGGTGACATTCTTTACTCTGTTGGAACCTAGATTTTTGCTTTAGCGCACTAAATAAAGCTAAACACTTTTCACGCGACTTAAATAGAAAGTGGTTCAATGTAATTAAATAGTTTCTCATTAGTCAAGCTCGGAGGGCTCATATACATGATTGTTTTAATTTGCTCTAGTTTTGCTTCAATTGATCATTTCGAAATTAGATAACCGAAGAATTCACTCGAGTCGACTCTAAATGCGCACTTTTTCAAATTCAACGTCATTTTGAACTTCTATAATGTTTTCAAATGTCTCCTTTAGGTTGCTAAGCCATTTTTCAGCTAGGCAACTCTTCACCAACATGTTGTAGCCGTACATTTCTATATTCATGTCGAGCTAAGACTCAAAGATCTGACTTACCATTTTTTGGTAAGTTGCCCATATATTTTTTCAGTTCGAATAGACTTTGCTAAATAGCAAAATGTAATTTGTTTAGTGATAAATGATGTCTTTTTTTATTTTTGGAATCCATTTTGATTTAGTGGTAGTTGGATAATGTGTTTAGGAAGCTGAGAAGTTTGTATTTCGAAGTAGAATCCATCAATTTATTTATCTTCGGAAAAGGTGTAGTAGTTATTTGGACATGTTTTGTTTAAGTCAATAAATTTCATGCACATTCTCTGTTTCTCATAGACCTTGAGATGAAATAAGTTCAAATCACCATAAGCTTAAACTTCACCTTAATGTTTTTTGGGCTCTCTTCTACTAGTAACAAGATGATGACACCTAGTGGGGTGATTGTATCATCGGCAAACTCGATGAGCATTTTCTATATAAGACTCCAATTTTTTCTCAATTTTCATTTGGTCATAAGTTCAGGTGAATAGAATATTTACCGAACTGTTGATATTGACCATGATTCGCTACTTGATGTACCTATCTATGGTAGTTTACATGACCAATGTATTATTTTAAAGGGTCGAGACTTTAGATCTTTAGTGAAAAACACTATACCTCCAGGTTTCGGTTTACAATACTATCTTTTCACCTCTTCGTGCCTCACAGTATTTGCTTGACATTTACTAGCAAATGCCGAAGTTTCACTTGGATTGGGAGATTATATCATGTTCAAATTGCCCTTTACCGAAGGGTTATGAAGTTCAGAGTAAGGTTTTGTGTAAGTGATATCTATTTATTTTTGCTCTTACCCTTGAGATTCTTTAGCGTAGGCTTTACATTTGACAAACCGGTTGATGTGGTTTTTTTGATAAGCCTCTATTTGGCCTTTGAGATGCTTGCACTCTTCGATGTCATAATTATGGTCTTTGTAAAACTTGTAATACTTGGTCTTGTCTAGTTTTTATTTATTGGAGTGGAGAGATGGATATTTCAAATAGTTCTTATGCTCAATTTGTGCAAATACTTCAGCTCTATAGTTATTTAGATGTGTATATATATATGAAACTCACCTTGATATTCCTTACGTCTGGTAAGTTATTTTTTGGGCTCGGAATGCTTTATGTATTTTTTTTTGCATCTTCTTGCTTTTTTCAAATCCCTCTTAATGGATATTACTTCGTCGACATTAATATGTTCTTTTGCCTACTTGATGAATTTGGCTAACCTCTTGGGAGGTCGACGTGTTATTAGTTTGTCAAATCTCATTTATGACTGCTGCAAGGAGAGAGAGAGAGAGAGAGAGAGAGAGAGAGAGAGAGAGAGAGATTTGTATAAAAAACTGCAAGCTCTTTGTCAATAATGACTTACATGGTAAGATAATCATAAAAGGATGTGAATTGACAGCAAAAAGATTCACATCAGGTGATAATATTAAAACCTTGAACCACAGAATAATGTGGCTATATTAGTTTTTTCTGTAAGAACCAGTCTGAAATACTAAATGATTGTGTTTTGGCTCAAGATTTGGGATGGGCAGGGATATGAGATGATTGTAGCCACTTGTATGGAGAATGGGTCTTTTGTGCTGTATGTTGCCCCTTTTTTTTTTTTTTTCTGATTTCTTATTTTAGGCTTATGTTCTGTACTTTTTGTAAAAATGATGAAAATCTTTTAAAACATAACATTCACATTGGACATTTAGCCATCTGAAGAATAGGACCCAAAGGCAAAAACACCACTCATGTAGCAATTTCTCTGAGTGAGCATTTTTATTTCATTTGTCCCAAACAAGTTACTAATTTAATTGTGAGTGGTGACTGCAACTGCAAGAGATATGGTAAACCTCAAGCCAAGAGGTTATTTATAAATAAGCGAAGTTTCTTGAGAGTTATTTGTAGAAATCGTTTTTCTTTAAATGGAGGGAACCATTGGCGTCCCTAGAAAAACCTAAAAAAGGGGAAATGCAAGTTAATTACAAGTGTTTTGGTAGGGAACCATGGACCAGGATGAGCATTGTTATTTCCACCCTAATTTGGGTTAAGTTTGTCAGTTACCTAAATCTGTTTTTACCCACTTGTTAACTATGCAGGTTATTGTGGCTATTTCCCATGCAGCATGGGGAGCTTCATGGGCCTTGTGATTCAATGCATAGGTATGTTCTGGTAACCCCTAGCATTGCTTTTGCTATTTATCTCTGCATCTTTTTCAATTTTGTCCGGTTGATTGTGTCAGTGTCCTAATCTAAACCTTTTAACTTTTGTTTGCTGCTCAAGGCATTTTAATTTTAACACAATATATGAGGTGGTTGAGTCTCTTGTGCTGTTAAATTAAACTATTGCGGTCAATTGGGAGGGTGCCCAATCGTTCTACAGTATGCTGCTAAATTAAACTATTGCAGGGTCAAATGCGAGGGTGCCCGGTCATTCTACAGCACCAATGATCTTGTGTTTTCACTCCTGATTCCAAGACTTGACAATTGAAGTAACAGGCAATCAGTTTTCTTATTGTTTTTAAGATAACTACTAATTTTTCCTAGAATTTCATTTTAGAGCTAATTAGTCTTGGCATCAGTGTGGTATGGGTGGGTGTGTGCCTGCGTGTGGGTGTGTTGTGTTTTGCATGGTTGTCTAATGTGCTTATGCTGCTGGGGTGCCCAGGATTGTGGTGTTGGTGTCTGCTGTTTTGTGGCTTGAGCTGGTGTCAGTGTAGGTGGATGCAAATTGTGTGGCTTAGCGTTTGTCCAGGTGGGCTGTCTGTGGTCGTGTGGGTGTTAACGTTGGGCCGAAGGGTGGTATGGGTTTTTGTATGTGCGGGTGCTGTGATTGGTGGGTTTGTCAATTGATATGGTGTCACGTTTGTGATTTGAGATGTGTCGGGTGTCATCATTGATCGGTATTTGGTGTGGTACAAGATTGTTTGTTTTTGTGGTTTGCATGTATTTTGTATCAAGTATTTTTTTTTGCTATTTCACTAAATGTGAAAATTGCATCTTAGCATCGCCTCATATTAGACATTTTTCATCTGGAAAACCGCTGATTACATTGTAATAACCGGTGAGATGCATTTTGGCCCATAGCAGCTCATTGATTGCCTATAGCAGTCCAATTATAGTTCTTTTCAGACCAAAGACGGCCCATTTACGAGTCCAAAGAGATCAATAAAAGCCCACTGACAACCAAATTCAAAGCTGCTAAAGCCCAATAACAGCCCGTTTCCGTTTCCAGAAATGACCCACTTACGACCTATGTATGACCCACCGATTTTCCCTAACATGACTATTTAATTGCACCCAGAAGGCATTCCGTTAAAAAAATAATATAAAATCTCCAAAAAATTAATGCTGCCTCACGGTTCTAGCAACTCCTTGGCCAGAATATCAAAGAAAAATAAACAGAATAATGATGAAATGTTCTCTCCATACATCCAACCAGAATATCAAAGAAAAATACATAAGCTACAAATGTTCTCTCCATACATCCAACCAGAATATCAAAGAAAAATAAACAGAATAATGATGAAATGCAAATATTATGAAAAAATCAAGCAAACATAAGAAAACTCAAGCACAGAAATATAAACAAATTTAAACATAGAGCATAGAAATATTAAGAAAAAAAATAAAGCAAGCATAACAAGTTCCTGAAACGACAAGCACTAACCCAAGTAGGCAGGTTACAAAAGAGAACCAACCTTCCAAAACACTTTATTGAAAATATGAGATTAGCCAACAGGACGTACAAATCTCGAAAGATATTGCTCCATTCCCAGCCAACATTCACGAATGAAATAACTCCAATTGTTCTATATCTCGTTTATGTAATCAACTGTGACTGGAAAAAACTGATCCATATATATTACTTTCAAAATCAACTTGGGAAAAATCTGTATCGAGTCAGTTTACTTTTTGTGCAGATTTTGGTTATTTCACGAGTGTTTGGCAAAGAAGCTGCATGATGCTTCAACAATAAGCTGAGTCTCTCTCCTTTTGTCGGTGAGGCTGCTATTAGAGAATTTTTACTTTCCCAAAAATGACATTCAAAGAGTATAATTCTCCTGATCATCAAACTGGAATGCACAAATTCAAGACGTTAAATTATTATCTATAGTTAACTATGCTTTTTAATGCTTTCGAAATCAGTGTCGCAGACAATATACATAGCTATCATATTGGGACAACAAAAGTATATGAAAACAGAAAGAAATGCATCATTGGCATAAAAAGAATTTAAGTACCTGAAAAGTGACGAGTCTCGTACAAGAGCATTGTTTTCCAATCATCAGAATGAAATGTACAGATTCAAAACAAGAGATTATCATCTACTGTTAACCACCCTCTTCTATTTGGAAATCAATATCACAGACAGTATATTCACTATCATAATCATATAACAAAAGTAGATGGAAACAAAAAAAAAAAGTAAATGAAAGTCATCCACATAGTTTATGCACATAAGAATTAGTATTATCATCTACTGCTAACCACCCTCTTCTATTTGGAAATCAATATCACAGACAGTATATTCACTATCATAATCATATAACAAAAGTAGATGGAAACAAAAAAAAAAAAGTAAATGAAAGTCATCCACATAGTTTATGCACATAAGAATTAGTATTATCATTAGGAAATTGCTCATCTCAAATTTGTGACTTGCACAACTACTTCGAGATAAGAAGGTTTCAAAACTCAGATTTTTTTCCATTGGTTCTCACAAACTACTTTCGAGTAAGAAGGTTTCAAAACTTAGGTTTTTTCATTAGTTCTTCACAAACTAATCAGAAATAGCACACTTAACCAATTCTATCTTTTAATTGGTGATATGGTTCAATTTGATCACTTGCACAATTGACATTAAGAATAAGCATAAATATCAGCAAGGTGCCAAAAAATACAATGAATAATCTTTAGAGAATCTCCAATCAGGAGTATGAACAGATAGTAACTGTAAAATAGGAACCCCACAAGGTAACTATTTTATCTACAATCAATATGGACTAAATTGTAATTATGGAAAAACCAATAAATAATAGTTTCAAGTTCTTCAGTCAGTCAATGCAAAATAGAAAATCCCACAAAGTTATTGCTTTGTTTATACTCAATGTAAACTAGGATTTTAATAATAAAAGGCACAACAGTAGTTTCAAATCCTTCTCTTTGATACACATCTTGAAAGGCAATACTCATTTAAGCATAGTAAAAGCAACTAAGAAATTTTATCCGATCCCAACTCTTTCAAAGGTTCAGAGTTTGGAATTTTATTTTTATCCACCTGTTTTTATCCCATCTCTTCCGCTATGCTATTGAAAGAGTGTTTGGAATTTTTATCCAACTGTTTTCTTAAGTAGGTCTCGAAAGGGAAGCAGTCCTCCAAAGCCTTGCAAGTTTAGCTCTCGCTCTCGCTCTCCTTCTCTCTCTCTCTAAATGATTGTTAAATCCTAAATTGACCCTTTAAAAGATCCAGCATAATTCTCTTAATGTAATATTTTTATTATTACACAAAATAATTTTTATTTTCGAAATCCTCCTCTATTTAGTAATTCATTATAAATTTTTTTTTCAGATTCTCACTATAGTTACTAGGCTTTGAAGAATCATGCCCAAGAACACAGGATACACTCATCTTAAAGAAAAGCTCTCTCTCTCTCTCTCTCTCTAAATGATTATTAGGTCCTAGATTGACATTTTCAAGGATCCATCATAATTCTCTTAGTGTAAAATTTTTTATTAAACATAATGCCTTTTGTATCTGAAACCCTCATCTACTTAATAATTCATTATAAACATTTGTCCAAATTGTCCGAAAGATACTAAGCATCGAAGAATCATGTTCAAGAATACAAAATAAACTCACCACAAGAAAAAGGACAAGCACTAAGAAAAGGTATAAAGAAATTTTCCGATTTACCACAAGAGATTAGAGAAAGATGATACATAGTCACATCAACCGTAATTAAGTAATAAAGAAAAATAAAATACAAAGATCTATAGAACCCTAATCAAATAATATAGTGGATGAAGACGAAAAGATACATGGAAACCCTAATCAAAGAATAATGTAGATGAAGATGCAAAGATCCACAAAAACTCTACTGGAAGAATGAAGGTGGAGATAAAACCCTAATCTAAGACCAAAAAAAGAATTACATCATTATCGCAGAGATTAAAGAAACCTCACCTGATGCTGAAATAGGCCTCATAACAGCCTTCTTCATTGCGTCCACCTTGGCCTAGATGCCACTGTACTCAAGGGCTTCCTTGATCTCGTTCACCAGCGCTGGCACGGCCTTGTCGAAGTGGACGAGAAAGCGTGAGGACTTCTTCATGGCCTAGATCTCGATGGAACAGTCCTGAATCTAACGAAATCCTAATCGATTTGAGCAAGAGCAGAGAAGATTTGTGGAGATCGAGGACGACCCGAGGAGAGTAATTGGAATCGGAAGAGAGAGGAGGCGGTGATGCCCGAGATCGGAACTGTGGGCGGTGATGGGACAAATATGGGGTGGGGAGATTTGCGGGGAAAAGCGGAGGGTGGAGGAGGAGAGGGTCTGCTCAATGGGCGCGAGGGAGAGGGGTTTGTTCATAAATTTTGAAATTGATAAGCTATATATAGCCTACGATTTTTGAGGTTTGGAATTATGAGTTATGACCTTTAAATTTTATAATTTATGAACAATTCTTAAATAAAAATAAAAAAGAGAATAAAACCATAAAATCAAATGGAAAAGTCCAAATAATACAGATTTTTACATATCTGATATAATATGTTCAAACATTAATTTTAACTAATGGAAGAATAAAGAATGTTGTGACAAGTTTCAAGTGCTTCGACTTGATTGATATGACTTCTCTTCGATCGTCTCCAGCTCCGGCCTCCACCCTCTTCTGCCGCCGACGACGCCAGGTCCACCCCCGTCCTTTGTCATCCGGTCCGGCTGGACCGGCTCAACCCTAGTGGGCCCAACGCGGGCTGGCGCTGGACCGGTCTTCCTAGCTAGCTCAGTGAGCCGAGTCACAAGAGAGATCACATCTACCGGCGAGGAATTCGTCTGGAAGAACGAGTTGGGCAACAGAAAATAAAGCCGCCCGGGCTCGAGCCGGTCCTCGAGCCCGATCGGCTTCGAGCCGAATATCAACAGTTGGGCTGAGGAGCAGAGCATGTGCATCGGTGGCTTGCCCGTAATCTCGCCGGCGCTGATGGGAGCATCATAGTCTTCTATAAACCCATTCACGTGCACCACACGCACGCAGTTGAAAGCGGGTGGCGCGCATGAGGGCCAAGACCATGAAGGGAAGTTGCAGCACGCCATTTCTAGAGAGAGAAAGCGGAAAGGAGAGAGAAGAGTTTGGGGGAGGAGGGGCAGAAAGCATTTGAAATTTTCATTCAAAGTTTGGTATTTATAGAGGTTAGAATGAGATTTATTTTATTTTTTGATCCATGATGATGGTGTTAGTTTGTATTAGAAGGCAATTAATTTGTTAATTATGCGTGTTTTACTTAAGCGTTTTGTGCGCTTGTATGATAGAGGCAATAGGAATCAATAATATATTACATATATATATATATTTCAAAAGGAGAAATTTCATCAAATAAGGGATAATTATCTATAAATTCCTGTAATTAGTCTTAATTACCCACAACTCCTAATTTTCGGAATTACCTACAGCTCTTCATTTTCGAAAATATTTACCTACACCCCTATTGTTATTTAATCACATTTTTCCCAAAAAATTCCGATTTTACCTCGTTATTTTTACAATTAAACCTTTAAAACTTATTTTTTTATATTTAAGGCTCCGAAATTCGATTTTTTGTAAATAACATCTCGAAATTACTCCGATTTACAGACAAGTCCGCGAAATTCGGATTTTTATAAATAACACTTCGAAAGTATTCCGATTTATAGAAAAGTCTCCGAAATTTGATGGCGGCCGGAGTAGCGGTGAACGGGCGGCGACGCCGGAGCCGGCGGCGGGAGCGGAGGCGGAGGCCGGCGCGCCGGCGCGCCTGCACGATGGCGCGGACGGCCGAGGCCGAGGCCGCCGTCCGCGCCTGCGTGCCGGCAGCGGGGGTGAACGGCCTCGGCCTCGGCCTATGTCCCCGGCACGCGGGAGCCTTTGTTCTCGGCCTCCATCCGCGCCCGCGTGCCGGGGACGGAGGCCGAGGCCTTGGACCGGGACAGAGGCCGCGCGCCGTCCTCAACCTCCGTTCCCGACCTCCGTCCCCGGCACGCGGCCTTAGACGGGGACGGAGGTCGGGGACGGAGGCCGAGGCCGAGGCCGTCCGCGCCCGTTGCCGGCACGCCGGCCTCGGCATCCGTCCCGCGTGTCGAGGCCGTCCGCGCCCTCGTGTCGGCACGTCGGCCTCGGCCTCCGTCCTCGGCACGCGGGCGCGGACGGGGCGCGGACGACCTCGGCCTTGGCTGTTCGCGCCCTCGTGCCAGCGCGCCAGCCTCCGCCTCTGTTCCCGCCGTCGGCTCCAGCGTCGCCGCCCGCTTGCCGCCACTCTAGCCGCCGTCGAATTTCGGGGACTTTTCTGTAAATCAGAATAATTTCGGAGTGTTATTTGCAAAAATCCGAATTTCGGAGACTTGTCTGTAAATCGGAGTAATTTCGGAGTGTTATTTGTAAAAAACCGAATTTCAGGACCTTAAATATAAAAAAAATAAATTTTTAAGGGTTTAATTATAAAAATAACAGGGTAAAATCGAAATTTTTTGGAAAAAATTCGATTAAATAACAAACAGGAGTGTCGGTAAATATTTTAGAAAATGAGAGGGTGTGGATAATTCCAAAAATTTCGAGGGTTATGAATAATTAAAACTAATTACAAGAACTCATGGGTAATTATCCCTTTAAATAATTGCCGGCGGCTACAAAGATTCCAGTTCTTGGAATCTTTGGATGCAGATCATCATTAGGACAAATGGCCGCATTAACACATGCTTATATAAAAATGCGTTTGCCTTAAAATAATTCTCCAAGATTTTCTGAATCAAATAAATAGAAAATTAAATAACATTTTAGTGTTGACTGAAACAAAACAACAAAAAGGCACGCAAGGAAGAGTTTTCAAGAGGAGTTTGGTGATGGTTGGATCAACTCCCACTTGGACTTGTGAGGCCTGAAAATTTCTTTCTTTTAGATAATGAATTAAATTGATCTCGAAAAAACTATGAGAAAAAAAATAAAATATTGGACAATTTCATACGAAAAATAAATAAAAATGTAAAATACAGGGAACCAGGAATTTTGACTTGTTCTAAATTGTTTCGGATAAATTAGAATTATCTTAGAAATATCTTCCTGGCAACTCCGACCTACTAAATAAAATATCAAACGTATCATCAAACATAGACAAGTTGCGATTAACGAAATAAAATGTGGACTATAATAAAGTGTTAAATGATTGTTAAACTGTTGTCAGCCAAGATTATAACAAAATAAATTATCGATTCAATAAAAATTTGACGTGTGGCAAAAAAAATCCTCTTCCAAGAGCTAGCTTTTTATGCTGAAATAAAAGAAATATATATTTCAGGAATAAATCAAAGCATACCTGCACAAGCACCAAAACCACTTCTCATGTCGAAAATAGAAAGTGGTTCACATATTGCTGGCTAAATCATCAAGAACTTACAATGCATTATATCCAATACATAGATAAAAAAAGGACAGAACATGGTTTCATAATTCTCGTGTATTTCTACAAACTGGACTAACAAAATCAGCTGTTCATGGGACAGAAATAGTTTTCTAGAATGCAAAACCAAAAGAAAAACCTAATAAAAACTAATTAACTACAAAAAGGAAAAAAAAGATTAATACATATAAGTCACCTCGAGCAGGTGTAGTGTAGCATTGGCCTTGCAGCTGCATCACTGCCCCTCGATACGAAAATCAATCCACCATCTCTAGCTCCGCTTCAAACAATTACATAAGAATCAGAGAACTATGCCTAAGATCACATTTTACAAGATTCTCATAAAAAATAAAAACCATGTCATAAGTGGTAGATGCCAGAAGCTGGCATTCCCAGCCATTGAATTTACTCAGATAGACGTAAAATTCGAGAATAAATGCATCAAACTATCAAGTGCCTCAGGATGGAATTTCCTGGCAAACAGATAACATGGTCTCTTCATCCCATTCCAGAGACAAGGCTTCAGCTGCACTTCATGCTGCACAGGCACAATAAATGAGTTACCTTCAATAGTACACAACTGGATTTTAAGATTAGATATGTTGCTGTATCATTGAAGTCATGCTCATGAATTATGCTACTGAAATTTTAAGCTTCAGTTGGTAAAGCCCACTAAGTTTTAGCTTCTTTTTTCAATAGAGGCCACAAGAGTTAGAATGAAGAATAATGGTTGAAAACAATGGACAACATGGTGGTATTCACTGGTCTTGGAAGGTAACAGCATGCTATTAGACTCTTTGATGAATTCAAGCTAGAAGTTATATCAATTACAAAAGTTGAGCAGAAGACAACAACTAAAATTGATGAGCAAGATGGTTGCTTAGTTCATTGTGATGATGCATTATGTTAAACTGCTGATATATGATGTACTTTGTGGTTTAGATGTAGCATGAGCTGTTACAATGCTGAGGTGTGAGGTAATTGGTGATTGAGTTGGTGTAGTTGTTCATCACAAGGGATTCTATGCAACATATAACAAAAATTAGAGAATGTACGCTCCAGATTGCCCTATCAAATAGATATTAGATAACACAGTTTTCAGCCTCCAACTTTATGATGAACAGTGTTACCAAAAAACAAAAAAACTTTATGATGAACAGGCATATGCACACTGTCATGCTTCGCTGCTAGAATCAGTTTCCAATTATCAGATTTAAACACTGCAGTGTTGCAATAAACTGGAGATGCAGAGAACCATAAGCAAAATTAACACCCACCCCAAGGACATAAATAGTTTATCAACCTAAACCTATCAGGAGGATTAAAACATGAACCGATATTAAAATGTGTCAACTTAATTTAAGCATATTTGCATGAAATCTTATAAAAATTAATTGCAAAGTTTACCTTCTCATCACTTGTTACATGGTAGCTCTCACCTATAGACTGCCAACCAATGCCATTAAAAGAAAATGCATTAGTTACAATATGATCTTGCATAGGGCCGAAGAGCGTAAGAAAGAATACATACAGTAATATTCTTAAGGAGTTCAAAAGTGACATCCCGAGCTCTATATGCTTTTGGATGCCACTTCCCTTCTGACCAATCAACATGTGTTACCGACCAATTTGCAATTCCACCAGGATCAACCATCTGAAAATGTCAAAAGAAAATTTAATTTGCAATGTAATAAAATCTAGTAACCAATAAATATTTGCTATATGCAGTAACACAAAGGGTTGCACAGACATTGAAAAGAGTGGGTAAATAATGCTCATCAGCATAGCAGTTCCGGCCTTCCATTCCTGGCTGTGGAAGACAAACCCAAGAGGATTAACATCAGTACATGGTTCAAAAAACAAACCCCAAAATATAAAACCGTTGGACAGTTAGGTGCCTTAAGAAACTCATTTCCAAGATGCCTTGATGCCAGCAGTTCAAAAGAAAAATGGCACTGAGGTGGAAAAGTACAGGGAAGGAAAATAACTAGATATTCTGTTATCATTCATGGTTAGCATATCAATTTAAAAAACAATTGCATGATGAAAGAGAGCTCAAATGCCATGCCTCTCAATAATTAATTCTTCAAACTAATTCCCAAGGAGATAATTCCTGCCAAAAGAAAAATCCACAGAGGTCATAGCCCAAGACATCAGTAAGTACTCCAAGAGAATGGTGGATTTTCTCACAATGCTATAGTTAATAGAATTGTTGACCTGACAAGTTCTCACATTATCTATAGACATCATAATCATACACTACCAATTAAAACTCAATAATTTGATTAATGGTATTTTTCCATCAATCTCTTGAAATTCAACATAGACCCCTGACATACCTTGCAATAAAGCTTGAATTTAGTATAGTACAGGCTGTCAGCTAGAATCAGTAAAGCATGTTGTCGTTTGACCGAAAACCACTGAAACATAAAAAACATTCTCCATTAAATACAGTGAACCAATTTCATCAAACAGTTCTTCTATATGCATCTTACTTCAAGCAATAATAGAGAAGAAAAATGAAGTTGTGGCAGAGAAAAACATGCATAAAGGCAAATCATGAGTCATTCAAGTATACACTGTAGAGGTCAAAATAAGTATCAGATAATGTAGAAACTAGCAAATAACTGGGGATTCAGAAATGGATGAAATAGCTTTCTGATCATGAACGGTACTTGCTTTTTTCAACAGGTTGGACAACGGTTAAATGTGGGTTTATGAACTATCAAGTGGATCTGGTGTTTGGATTAAGCACAAGTAACTAGCTTTTATTTTTTGTGTCCTGGATCAGAGTCTAGAAAAAGAATTATATAATTTTCTTACCTGTGCACCTTTTCTGAAGTCTGGCTTTTCAATCTCGGGCAACATATGCTCAGAGTACCTGCCTGAGCCATGTGGACCAGGGTCCTCGAAACTGAAATTAAATGTTAAAATTCCAAGTAAATAATAAGCCAGTGGTTCTACTCAAATGAGCACTGAAGTTCAAAAAAAAAAACAAAACTAAAAGAGAATTTCCATGATACTCCATTCTCTTTTCTTCTGGATACTCTAAAATCAGTTAAAGACTTGAAAAAACCTCTAGTAAAAAACTACAAAAGAAAAACCAAGTAAAGAATTGCACAACAAATTATATTGACTTACCAGTCAACAAAGCTCATATTTGTTTCCATGAGAAAACTATATACATAGTCAAAATTATGTAGTGGCACACAACTGTAGCACAAAAGTGAGATTATTTAGAATGAAAACTAAATTATAACAGAGCAACTAAAATGTAAGTGAGTTTCCTCAACTTCCCACCTGTCAGAGAGCAACACAAAATGCTGATTATCAGTGTCTTGCAGTGCATTGGCCAAGAGCCTTTTCTCAGCATCAACCATAGAAATTTTTCCCCAAGAAACCTATGTGTATTACACAATCAATGCTATCCAAATTAGCAGACCAATAACCATAATGTAACTAATTCACACAAACACTTGACAGAAATTTGCCTGTACTACGAAAATAGCAAATGCTGCAGACAACAATGCCATCATGATTCTGAAATGTTTATGCACTTACAGGTGATGGTCTGGGTGCTCAGATTATCCCAGCTTTAATTTTACAAGAGAACAGCATTTCAAATGCAAGTACTGACCATGTCAAACAAAATTGGTAGCAGGCTTGAAAGATACATTGTCCTTAACCCATACCATTTCATCACTTATTTTTCATTTTTAGCTCAGAATTGCAATACTGCTTCAAAACCACATTGGTCTAATATCTTGGTTGCCAGCAGAACAATTATTAGTCACTCATTAACATCTAAACTCTAGGCTCTCACATAATTCAATGACAAATATCCCATGGATATGCTATGAAAGCATCCAAAGGAGCCATACAGAATTTGACAAGAGCTCAAATCTTCAGACATATTAGGATTTTCACATTGAATTTGCTGACATTAGCTCATATATACAATACTCTTACCCATAAGAAACATAGGGTTACTGACCGATGACAGGAAATTTTAATTTCATTTATGGTGCAGAATGGCAGGAAAAGATATGCTCCCAACATTCCAGATTAGCAATTCCCTTGGTGAAAAAAAATAACCTGATATGAGAATGACCAGAAAATTATAATATGCACAAGTACCTTATCACTGCGAATCTCCCGACCGATGAATAAGGGACTCACATGAACTGGTTTTTCCCTCGAAGCATGCACATAAATGGAAAACCTATCTTCATGACCCTGTTTGTCAGAGAACAAAGAGAAACAAAGGTTCAGTTTGGAGAATCCTTTTACTAGCATGAGGATCACATAGCATGCCATGATGTTCTCAGCTAATGCATATATTTTATGGACTGAATGGCAGCATCCCTGAATTAATTCTTTGCTTGGAATCATGTGTATTTCAAACTTGCATGAAACCTCAAACAAATCAATCTTTTGCTACTACATGTAAAGAATGAAGTACCATCTAGCTCAGTAAATTGACCCTACAATCTATAATGAGAAGAGGTCAGATTCTGCAAGTTAAAATTGAACTTTAACAGAGCACAAAAAAATGTTAGTAAGCATAAACTATCTTTTTGTTCTTAGTTTGAGGAAATTAACTATCGTGCCATTCGAAGATAAAGATGCATACCCGAAAAAAGTTCTCCCAAAGTTTCTCAAAGGGTAATGAACCTGGTGTCAAGAACATAAAGGCAATCTTAGGAATTTTTGGTGGGACAGATGGCACCGAAATAATGTCCCTAAATACAACGCGAGCAGCAATCTCATCATCATTGAAGATCCTAGCAGGTGCGGGAGGAAGCCAATCTTTGAAAGGACTACAAACACTTGACGAGAGGAAGTAGCAAGCTGAAAATTGCCGAGGAGGATAAACATAAGCCGCGATCAACAATAAACAAACCAAGGACACCAGGATGATAATCCACATGGGCCTCTTCGACGGGGGTCTGTGCCGCAGCCCTGGCATGATGTAGCCGTCCTCAATGCCTATCAGCCAACTTTTATTAGTCTTCATCTATGGAACCTCATCAGAGCAACAGCTCCATCAATTTTATTCTTTTTTCTTTTCTATTAACACCTCAATTGTCAAGCTATCTAAATGTATGGCATAATCAACACCTCCAAATGCCTTTAAATCTTGAGCCAGCTATCGATTTCTGAACAATAAACTGAAAATGAAAAACCAGAATTACATTTGAAATTAGTAAGAACTTCCACTTACATCTGAAAAAGCACAAAGTACAAAATTTGATTCTCTATGTGATTCAGAAAAAAATATATCGAGCTTAAATAGGAAAATACAGCTTAGAAAAAATAAAAAATTTTCTTGAAACTCTGAAACTAAATAACAGGAAAAGATCCGAGGTTGTTTGGACAACAAAGGAGAAAAACTAAAAACTACCAATAATCAACAACAATTTCATGTCCTAGGCTGTTCCCATGTTCTTCAAGTCAAGTTTGTGAGGCGTACAAAAGTGAAGCCACCATTCGTAGAACAAAAAGCAATAAAAAACAGCCGTAGCCTGACGGCATTGCAAATTTCCAAACGAAGTCAATCCCGGCTGTTATATTTTAACCTAACAAAACCTACAACCCGCCGCATCGTGTCCCAAACCCTAGCATTAACAAATCAGACCTATCAAACAGCAAAGACCGTATGCAACAAACACGCCAAATCTTCGAGACAGATCCCAATTCCTTCACAACGAAGATATCCATCTCCCGAAACTTCTCCAACACCCGACCAGATCGACAACCAAAGCGCAAGGAACAAGAAAGACGCCAATTCCAGGGAAAACCGAAGCAAACAAGGGCAAAATCCGCAGCTCAATAGCTCGAATCCAGAGAAGAAGAGGGCGGAGAGTACCATTAGATCCGGTTCCAAGATCGGCGGCGAGCAGGATCTGGGGAGACGACGGGGGATCGAGAGAGA
The DNA here is from genome assembly GCA_005019695.1 of Trichopus zeylanicus subsp. travancoricus. Taxonomy (NCBI): domain Eukaryota; kingdom Viridiplantae; phylum Streptophyta; class Magnoliopsida; order Dioscoreales; family Dioscoreaceae; genus Trichopus; species Trichopus zeylanicus. The sequence continues at coordinate 1,453,940 of RXID01014246.1, forward strand.
TCTGGCGCCGGAGAAAAGCCGAGGACGACGACGAAGAGGAGGAGACGGATTGTTTTTCACCAGGCGTGGTATTTATTCTCAAATTAATACGGATAAATTCGGGGCTTTTATTCGTTTATTGATTTATTTAATTCCGCAATGCTCCAATCGCCGAGGAAGCAGACGGCAATTTAGTTTTTTTATAAATATTTTGTCCCTATATATTTCTGGAAATCTCACTATTCATTTACTGTCGCATTTAATTAACGGACCATGATATTACATATACGTCCCTGGAATGTTGCATAATTACATAGGATATCTTTTTTAATGAATTTTTTTTTCTTAATTCTGATTTTTGAGAGTTGCTTCAAATAATACTAGTTTCTAGAAAAAAAATAAAGAATAAAACGAAAGAGGCGAATAGGAAGACCAAAACGTGGACCACGCAGTATACGACTTTTCAAAGGAATGGGCCTTTTTGATGCCAACCCAACGCATCAAACTCGAAATTATGATCCAAACCAATGCGCAAAGAATTTGATGGACCGGGCTAATTCGGCCCAAGTTTGGGCCCTTGATATTGATCCATGGGCCTAGCTCTGGGCCTTACGTGGTTTTGCTAATTTTTTGCGAGAAATCACGATAATAAATAACAATAGCATAGCGGAAGAGATGCTGCTTTTCTGAAACACTCTAAGAGTGCTTAACTCGTCTCTTCAATAATGTAAAACAAAAGCAACATCATATGTTGAAAGAGCTGGCGATGGATCATGGAATGAGTTTAGGGAAGACGTCTTATGTATATGCACACAAGTTCATATACGAAGGATGTGCAGGGATCAAAGCGCGTGATGATAACACAGTGAGAGATATACTGCTCTTTTGAAGGCTTCGAATCTGAGTCTTATACGTTAGGGTATTTGCTTAACCTCGCTTGAGCGGATGCTTCAATCTTCGCGATAATGTAATGTAAAATCAACACGATATGTTGAAGGAGTTGGCCATAGATCATAGACTAAATTTAATGTATGTATATACACTGGTTATTAAAAGGATGTACGAGTATCGGAATAATAGCGAAAGAATTGCATGCTGAAATTCTATTAGGTGGAACAAGAACTGCAAGATTGAGAAGTTTTTCCTTCCCTTATGCTCTTTGTGGCTGCCTTCACATGTGGCGGATCAAGCTAAGTTTTATGAGGTTCATTTCAACTTTGCAAGAAATTACAAACCTTGTAGCAAATCAGTTGAATGCGACCAAAGGGAGGTTCGACATATAACTAATCCCTAAATTAATAATACTTTTGAGGAATTTAGCATTAATGCATTTCGCAGAATCCATCAGTTAGCAGCAATTGTTTAATCTTTCGAATCATCCAGGTAAATTCACTGTAACAACATGAAAGTTTCTTTGAAGAAGATAACGATAAGAACAATATCTTTGATCAAAGCTTTATGTTAAAGTGCTTGACAAGAAACTTGTGAATTTAACTAAATTCAAAGTTTTCCTCAGACAACTCTTGTTCGCTGACAAGAACATCCCTGGAAAATAACAACGTTACTGCGATAGGCTCAACTAATTCACAACAATAAACATATTGCTCAAGAAAAGAAACTAATTTAGAGACCAACATGATTGCCCAAAACCATGTAGCACAAGCCATGGTTGTATTTGAAGCACATGTTTATGACCTCGTCTTCGTCAAAGAAAAGTAAAATTCTTTTATCCATTTTCCAGCTTCTTGATGAACTCGCAGTACGATCATAGAACAGCATTCCATTTATTAACTGTTCTTGCATACCAGAAGCATGGTATTGTTTAGCGTTCCATTTATTTAACTGTTCTTACAGTCACTATTTTTAGCAAAAGCTGCTCTTGTTTCGCTGAAATTTGTGAAATCAGTGATACTGCTCTCATGCAAATGTATGAACACAAGGAAGGCACTGCAAAAGCAATGCTTTTTGCTGCATATCGTCAGCCATTACGATTACTCTGTCGCTAGTGAAAGCATAACATTGAAGTTTCTTGCTGCATTGATGGAAATGATGAACCTAACAGCCAAAAAATAATAAGGAAGCAGTCTTATTTTGAAACAACTCGTGGAGGCTGGCCACTGAATATCGCGATCCAAGCAATATTTATATGATTTCTAACCCTTTCAGGTGTGCGATCACTAACAGTGCAGTTAAGTTATGGGGCATGGCATTGACAGAAAAAAAAAACCTCATATAGAGTTGTATGTATGCATGCACCTTTGATACTGATAAGCGAGACGAATATACTTCTTATATCGTCTGTGAATAATTAAGCAGGGAAAGCTAACCGAGCGCGACGGACAAAATGATGCAACCAAAGCTTGTATGTCATGTCAAAGGCTTTCAGTGTTCTAGAAGAAAACCATACAAAAGCATACATTGCTGTGCTCTGAACAAGGGTTGAATGAGTCCTCCGGCCGCTCATTTATAAAAAGGGCGAAGTCTAAACTATATCATTAAGCTAAATTCCTTCGCTAATCCAAGCTGTAGCTCACTTCATCGAAGTTATATGCCTCTCAAGCACACATCGGTCATATATATTATGCAATCTGAAGCCTGAACCATTTCTGAAAATTTTCATGTTTTCCTGTTTAGCTGATGATGACGACCCTGACCTGTTTCACATCACATTTGTGAGCGAAAACCAAAGAATAAGGGAAGAAAACCAAGCTCTCCGCGCATCTCACTATCAAACCAGGACATGTCTGAGAGTATGTTTTCAACGAAGAATGCGATTGTATTCTCAGCTGTCAACGTCTCTCTGCAAATCAAACTAACGAATAATACAAAGAAAACTCCATGGAAAAAGACAGAAACAATACAAGAATCCCAAGTTGAGCTCGTATTTGACCCACAAAACCCTAGATTTCAGTACATGAGTATAACACCAAATCTTGCGGGTTGTTTTAAATTATGAGCGGTTCAGTCCGGAGGGAACCGGGACCCGGCTAGCCCGACCGACCGGTCCCGGGTCAAAGGGAGGAGGAAGGGGATGGCGTGGAGCGATTTGGTTGGTCGGGGCCAGCTGGATTCGCGGGAGGCAGGAGAATGGGCCCACCGAACGTGTCTTGTTGGCTGACCGCGCTGGTCTGGAGTCAGAATTTAAGGGGTCGATTACGTGATCGAATCGGTTTGGAATTTCGTCTAGTTTTGTCTCATGTAGACCGGGCTCCATATCACGCCAATTTAGCCCTCAAAGCGCTTTGCATCAACCAAATTATTAACCTTGCATTAATATTTTCCTTGTACCAATTTTAATTTGTTTTTGAAAAGTTTCTACCAAAATTATCTTTGCATTTAGATATTTCATACGAGAGCAGTCATCTGTTGATCAATCTAGTAACAAACGACGAACTAAATATCTATTTATTAATGTTGTGATTACTTATGTAATATATGAAATTTCGGTTAATCGCCTCTTAATATTGCTTTTTGACTATCTTTCTACATATCCAAAGAGCAAGATATAAAATATTTTGAGAGGGAAAAATGGCATGAACATATGATACGATGACATATAGCACTGGAATTTGCAATAAATTAAACATGAAAAATATTTTTATTATTGTAAGCCAAAAAGACAAGAGGGATACGACTTTTAATCACCCTTAAATTATATCATTAACAGCGCTAATCAGTAAGCTAACAATAAAACGTCACTAGCCATCTTGCGAGTGAAGACCTTTATTTGGTAAGAGCTTCAGCAACACACTCCCTCTCACCTCGCCAGCAAGCTTAAATCTCAATCTTCTCCATTTTCTCCTCAGCATCAAAACCTAGATCCGGCTGGTGTGATGTATTGGAATTAGGGTTTCAAGAAGCAAGAGATTTTGAAGATAGCTGTTGAAGCTAACAATGGCAGGAAAGAAAAGTATGGAAGGAGGGTCCAAGGAGGAGACACTGCCTCCAGGGTTCAGGTTCCATCCCTCTGATGAAGAGCTCGTTACTTATTATCTACATCACAAGATCTCCGAGCCTGGGTTCGCTGCGAGGGCGATTGCCGATGTCGATCTCAACAAGTGCGAGCCGTGGGATCTCCCTGGTAATTTTATGAGCTGTGCTGTTGGCATGCATGGAGGATGATTGCACCATGCTGTGTTTCTTTTCATTCTTCAAATTTCCATGTGTTTTGATTTGTTTCTTTCTTAAGAGAAGTGTTTAATTTGATTGTGATTTTAACCTCTAAGAAGCTAGCAGAACTTGCTGTCGGCGATCTTTGTTGCATAATGACTCCAATAATTGGAGATGAAGCTTGATAAAAAGTATCAATTTGATTCTATGCATGGTGACTGCGAAGAGAATGAGTGGCATGGATCTATATTGAAAATTATATCATAAAATTAGTCATATGCCAAGCTTATATCATGTTTCATTTGTAGATTTCTGTTTATCAACAAAATAGGAAATACGCGTGGAGAAGGCTGGTGATGATAATGAAATGTAATCTAGCTAGGGTGCCTTGAAGGTTTCATGCATACGTTTTCTAATTATGAAATATTTTTTTGCTCTACTTGAATTCAGTGATGGCCTTTTAACTCTAAGCAATCAGCTTCTAGATTAGTTTACAGAAAATTTTCAACGTGTAACCAAATGATTAGCTTTTCTTGCACCTTTAAGTTAACCAAAGATATCTCAAACCAAGCAAATTAAGCTTATGAGGTGTTTCTTGTTTGGCAGGGAAGGCAAAGATAGGAGAGAAAGAGTGGTACTTCTTCAGCCTGCGAGACCGAAAGTACCCAACCGGAGTGCGAACTAACCGAGCCACCGTCTCAGGCTACTGGAAGACGACGGGCAAAGACAAAGAGATCTTCAACAGCAACACATCAGAGCTCGTTGGGATGAAGAAAACACTGGTCTTCTACAAAGGAAGAGCCCCTAGAGGCGAGAAGACCAACTGGGTCATGCATGAATACCGTTTGCAATCCAATCCACCCTTGAAACCCAACAAGGTATATATATTCTGAATCAGAAAAAAATATCAAAATTTTTCTAGTGCACCATAGATTCAATGGAATTGATCATGGGATCGTAAGCTTGCAGGATGAATGGGTGGTGTGCCGCGTCTTCATGAAGAGCTCCGGCGGTAAGAAGTATGTCTCCGGGCAGCCACGGTCGACCAATCCTTATAACCTCGACGTGTCGCCCGGCTTCATTCCGGCTTCCATGATCCAAGCTGATCCCTACCACTTGGGCTTCGGCCGGAGTTACCTCACCCCATCCGAGCTCTCAGAGTTCACGGCAAGACTAACAAGGGGCGGCGGGCCGGTTCCACTGATCCCGCCAATGCAACAGGAGCTCAACTTCCCTGGCGGCTTCGCTCTTTCCGGGCTCAATCTAAACCTCGTAGCTCCGCCCCCACCGCCGCCGCCGCCTCCAACTCAATCATTGCAGCCTACATACATGTCTTCAGGCTTCAGTGCATACATGAACCACGGAGCCAACAACGCTGTGAGGTTCCAGAACATGGATTCTTCTTGCATGGATTTGGAGAACTGTTGGCCTCACTACTGAACTGCATTTAGCTATAGATCGTGCAATAGAAAGCTTGTTTTTGTTCAGTTTTCATGATAAATGTAATACAGACAATCCATCTTTGTACGTGTTAAGCATTAATCTCCTATTAATTACTTGGGATTCTATCATGGATTTGGTGTTTACAATTTCAACATGATGTTGGGTATTTTTGCAAAAGATCTCTGTTTCCAACTCATGCTTTGAGTTCGTAAAAGTTCGATCGAACGGGCCTGCTGGGGAGCGAGTGGGCCCAGCCCGCGAATACCTCGCGCGAAACGGAGACCTTGGCCTGGGATTTTTTTCCCACTCGCTCATTTTCCTCGCGATTTACAGCACTCGCTCATTTTCCCACTTGTGAATTTTCCTCGCGATTTTCAGCGGAGAAGAAGGACCTCTCAGCTGAATCTCTCTTCCCAGAGCTTCGAATCGAGGTATGGATAGCTTGTTCCTCCCAAATCTATCTGGTTCTTCGTGTTTATGTTAGATTTGTAATCTATTTCAAGATTTGATTTCTGAATCTCAACGATGTTGCCAATTTTCCGATCAAATGATGAGCAATCTCAAAATCTAATGTATTTGGATGTGGATGAAGATTCTATCTTTGATTACGATGTTGGATGGGCTGGATTGGGATACAAGCCATTAATAGTCCTGTAGCCGTGGGATGTCAGGATAATATTCAAGCATTTGTACAGATTCAAGCTTTTATAACATACTGAATTCGTGTTTGTTGTTACCATAGAAAGATCGATGATTTAGCACATTTGGAAGCATCAGCAAATAACTAGTGCTTCTTATGTTTGTGACTGCATAAGTTCCCCAATTTGCAAACCATTAATTGATTCCAAAGTTGACTAATGCTGTTAAACAGGTGGCCATGTGGACCAATAGCCTGTATCTGATTCGATCTTGCGGTATCCCAGTAGTTGGCTGACCTCTAGATATCAGGGAGGGTTATCCACATGAAGTTCATTTATTTATGGACCAGAGCAATTTGTATGATGGAAAGGATTAAGAAGATGCAGAGTCTATCTTCCTTGCCACCATTGTAGAAGTGAGAGTAATGACAGTTTTATCAGGTGTTTAAACAGTAAGATAACTTAGAGCCATGACATTGAAGATTGCAAACCATGTTCGTGTCCAAACATCAAAGCTTGAGCTGTTGACATTGGATAAACAGTGAGGTTAGGAACTAATTAGGCATTACCATTAAATAATTGACTGAATCATTATTTTTCCTTTTGAAAGGCCTTGGTGTATTTTCTGACAAAAAAATTTGAATTAACATACACCTGGTTCCTTAAAGGACATTTTAGTTGTCTAACATAAAATAAGAATTTTTAGGATTCTTAAAGGAGTTGCAAAACACAACTAAATGCAACAGCAAATACTTCAAAAGAATCTTTTGATGTAATTCTTTGTACAATGTGTGAAACATAAATAGTAATATAAGCTGAACTGTGAAGTACAGCATGCTGACAATTTATAATCAGCATCCTTTTCTGGAATGACCTTGATTGTACTTTACTTTCCACCACTTTCCGTTTACTCAAAACTGATGCTTTCAAGATGTCCTGCTTTCTCAGGCATTACAACTAATTCTTCTAAATATTCTCAATGTTAGCTGTAGGCATTTCTGCATCTTGTGAGGGCTTTGCATGAGAAGAGAAAAATGAAATATAGCCAGAACAACTTGCCAGCAATTTGCAGCTCTAAATTTCTTCTTTGAGCGACTGCAACCAACTCATCTTTGGGTTCATTCCACTCTTTTTCTCTTCATGCAAAGTCTCCAATTCAATTTTTCTGTGATTACAGATTGCCCCTCTCACCTTTCATACCTTGTTTTTCTTGAGCCCTTCATAGGTTGTCCTTGCATGAGAAGAAGAAAGCTACATGTAGCCAAGGACAACTTGCTGACAATTTTCATTTGAATGACCCTTTATTGCAAATGCCAGCAAGTCATTCTTGGCTGCATTCCACTCTTTACTTCTTCATGTAAGGCTCAGGAATGGATGCTGCTAGGATACATGTTACTCTCTCAACTATTAGACCTTACCTCTCTTCAACTAATGCTGGGGGCATAGTTAGTGTCATACAAGAGCCTTGCATGAGAGGAAAAGAGCGAAATATATAGCCAAGGACAACCTGCTAACAAACTGCTATCAATGATTTCTCTTTTATGCTAGTGTGGGCAAGTCATCCTTGGCTGTATTCCTCTCTCTCCCTCTTCATGTAAGCCTTTTCAATGATTTGTATCTGTCTATACTGGCACCCTACTCTCTCAGAACTAATCTCTCATTTTCAAATGTCATGCAAGAGCCTTGCATGAGAGGAAGAAGGCCAAATGTATAGCCAAGGAAAACTTGCCAACAAACTGCTATTGATGATTTCTCTTTTATGCAAGTGCTGGCAAGTCATCCTTGGCTGCATTACTCTCTCTGCCTCTCATGTAAGCCTTGTCAATGAATTATATCTGTCTACACTGTCATCCTACTGTCTCACCACTTAATTCTCACTATTGATTGTTTTCGTTTGCATATTGAACTATGAAACTTTCCTATATATAGGCAAGGCTAGTTGATTCTAGTTTTCATAATATTTTATCATTGGTTGACTTTGGAGAATCATTGAGATGCTTTTTGCATTTCCTAACATTTTCTTTTGCAACTTGTGCCACATAAAAGGCATGCTGCAATTTTCAAAGTAGTCCCAATTTGTTATTTAACCCTTTTCTCTTTGGGTGGATGTTCAATCTCTGTGGGCTTAAAAGTAGATGTCTGGCACATATTTCTATTTATGGAGAGAGATGAAGAGGATAAATGGGCTGTGTTTGTTGAAGGTATGCTTTTCATGTGGAGTAGTTTCTTCTGACTTATTAAATTCAATTGTTCTGCGAATAGAATCTTGATTTGAGGACAAGGATGCTCATACTTGGCACCTGATCTTCACATAGCATCCAGAATGATTGACTTTCTGCAAAGGCAACCATGCTGGGGAAGAGTGGTGGATGTATCTGCCCCACCTGTTTTTGTTGAAATGCATGTGGTTGTTTTCAGGAGACATTTTGTGTGACTTGTCCTATTTTCTTACATGTGAGCTTGTTTCAAATTCCGTCCCTTAACCATGATCTTCTGCTCCGTGATGGGTTTGGCTTCATGTATTATGCAACAATCATGCAAAACTTCTAGATGCTTGCAGCAGCAGCAGCTTGTAATAACATTCTACTTGGATTTTGGAAATAACATTTTTTCCTAGAAAAAAGTTGGTACTCATAAATTGATGCTCTAGGATTGGTGTATTTTTATTCTCTTTTTTTCTAGTAGAAGGCCTTTTTCTTCTCTTTGTTTGTAAGTTTGTTGATTGAAGATTATGTATTGTGCTAAGGAGAAAGGGAGCTGATGTAAAATTTTGTAGAAGGCAAGTAACTCCACTTGCCCTGCTGATTTTCTTTGCCTAAATGCCTCTGAATCACTCTTGTGGGTTGCTTTTAGTTAACGTAGATCAAGTTCCATCAGGTCACTATGTTTAATTTGATTGAGCCCACTTATATTCTAGCTTTCCTCTATTGTTTTGAAATTGGCTAATGTTATATTCCAGTATGTAGCTGTATTGCTAGATTTGTTCTGGTCAAACTTTTACACGGGTGATGGTCATTAAGATGGTTTTTATCATTTAGAATTGCATGCATCTGATTAAATGGAATGTGAATCCTGAAGACCCTCTTTGGTTCTTTGGCGAGATAAAATGAAGGCACCTGGGGCTATTAGGGCCTGTTTGGTATGAGGTCAAGGTCAAGGGTTAAGATTAAAAGAAGGGGTAAAATGTAAAACGCTAATGCGGTCAAGTAAATCCCGTTTGGTCCCTGATCTGGTTAACAGATGGTTAAAATTTTTTATTGACTAAAATGCCCTCGGTTGAGTAGTCTTCGTATTACTGTTCATCTTCCTCTCCGGCGGAGATCGCGCACGAAGCCGGCCGCCCGAGCTCGCGCTCGGAGCCGACCGCCTGATCTCGGCCGCAGAGCCCGGGCGCCCGAGCTCGCCTGTCGCCCGAGCTCGCGCGCGGAGCCGGCCGCCCGAGCTCGCCCGCGGAGCCCGCCACTAGAGCTCGCCCCCGGAGGCTAGGCAGCCGAGCTCACCCGAGGTCACCCGCGGAGCCCGTCGGCCGAGCTCGCGCGCGAAGCCGGCCGCCCGAGCTCGCCCGCAGAGCCCGCCGCGAGAGCTCGCCCCTGGAAGCTGGGTGCCCGAGCTCGCCCGAGGTCACCCGCGGAGCCGGCCGCCCGATCTCGCGCGCGGAGCCGACCGCCAGAGCTTGCCCGCGGAGCCCGCCGCCTGATCAAGTGACGGTTCAGATCAAGTGACGGGAGAAAAGCTGTTCCCCGATCTGAGCCGTTGGATCGAGATCTGACGATTCAGATCAAGTGAGAGTATTTTAGTCAAAATATGATTAAAATTTAAATGAATAAAATAATGTTAGTGCGGTCAAATTTTTGGTATTTGGAAGATAATCTGGTCTGGACGGGGTCAGCTTAGCCCTGACCCCGTACCAAACGCACCCTAAGAAAAACTAAAACAGAGTATAGACCTTTTTCTTTATGAGTGATGTTTGAACATCAGTATTGTGGGAAGCAAGAGATGATAGTGGATACTGGGAAATGACAACAAATACAAAGGATCTGTTGGGGAAATGGCTCAAGCATATAGTTCTTCCCAATTTCTGCTATCATCTCTTGCTTCCTCGTAAATTATTGCTCTAACATTTTCTCATAAAAATGGCTCATACTTATTACATAAATCTTGTATCCATTTGGAACATATCCCGAGCTTGCTTCTATGTTTGAAATTGCATGATCACAGTGAATAATGCAGTTGATTTTGGGTGATCAGAGGCATGAACTTCCCTTTGTTTTGCTTGGGCCAATCATGTTAGCATGATCTTAGACTATTGTATGAGAGAACTTGCTATGTCTGAGGACTTGCAGAGCTTCATTCCATAAACTGCATTGTCTTGCCTGACTCATGGTTTTCTTTGTTTATCTCCTGCAGCAGTTAGAAATAACAATAATACAATGGATTCCAATCCTCAGTGCCCCGATTCAAATTCCTTGCGAAAAGCTGCATAATCTCTGTGACAAAAACCTCCAACATCTAAGCTTTTTTGTCTGGAAGGATTAGGCTGTTTTTATGTCATATATAAGAGAATATGCAAATGGTTTGTTTTAGGAAAAGGCCTATCCTATAGCAATACACAATTTGTTCTTTTCTTGCTACCACTTTGGGTTTATCTTGACTGTGGTTTTACTATCAGCATTATATACTTTATAGGCATGCCGCATTAACTTTAGAATGTCTGCTTCATTGATTTGGATCTGCTCTTATGAAGGGATTGAGTGTGTTGCCACTTGAAAGTGGGTTGATCTTATCCTCTGATACTGATTTCTGTCTGTTTCAAAAGTTGGGAAGCACACTAGCTTTAGAATTCCTGGCTTTTCAGTGAGGAACCTGGTTCCGTAAAGCACATAGCTGAAAGTCCGTTATGTCAACACAAGGGATCTGCTTGGCCTTAATGCTTCCTAGTGTATCAGTATTACTAGCTAAATTTTGAAATTTGCAAGAGCTTTGCCATTTGATATTGCTTTGTGCTCTAATGATTAGTGCTGGTTACTACTGGGCCCAAAGTCTCTCTTGGAAATGAACAGCCATACTGATTCTGATCTCTGGGATGAAAACTTTCCATTTTAATTGCCCTTGATTGTCATCTGCGTAGGAATCTTGCTTTATCGCTTGCATGATGTTAGTATTGGACTATTCATACACAAGAACTCCTTTTTCACACTGCACATAAGAACACAGCTGATTTTCACTAGTTTGAGGATGTTTTCTTCTTATGAAGTTAATACAACTAACAGTTTTTGATGGTTGTAAATGACTGATTGATTTGGTAATTCCTCTTCAGAAAATAAGAAATTTCTACTTTCAAACACTTCATTCGAATGTGTCTCCATTATGTTAATGGCTGCAAACGAGATGACCAAGATCCACTTGTAGGAACTTCTGTGCGTATGTGGGAAATTCTGATGGTTTTGCACATTGGGTACAGTTTTTCAATTCCATGCTGTGTCAAGTTTTGATGTGATGATTACAATGAGTAGTCTATAATGTTATTGTTCCAAAGAAAATAAGTTCACCAAAATACATAATGGTATTTTTTTGAGCTAATAGAGTTATGATAAATGTACTTGCACAAATTAGAAACATTTTCTCTAAGGTGCTGTATCTTGAACACTAGATGCTTCTCCAATCCAACAAAAAGTTAGCTTGGTCAGAACCTCCTCCTTAGCCCTGTTTGATATGCACGGGAAGAATCCAAAATTTGCTGGCTACTATTGATTCTTATTTTTCCTCCCCTTTTTCTTCTTCCTTCCTGTTGATGTAGTGCATCCAATCTTATTCTATAATAATCTCAGGTGGTTGTACTACTGCACCTCCACAACAGGCATGTCTCTTCCCACATTCCATCCTGTAGCTCCTACAGCATCCGCCAGTTCTTCTCCTGATGCCAACTGAGGTTGAGCAACCATATTTCCTTCCACATTCCTTCCTACTACCTATACAGCATCCACTGATCCCATTGTTTCTGTTTTTATCTTCTAAACAGGCCCCTGCAGCATTGTTGGCTGGCGGATGTCTAAACATTGCTGCACAGGTATTACCATCCTCCATCACATATGCCTTGCAGTGACTTATAATGTGGTTTTCTGAATGTTTGCCAAATGATTTGGTAGTTTGCATTCCTTCTCCACAACTGATCTTGATAGAGTGTTCATGGCTTGTTTTCATGGCAGATTCAGCACAACAACAAGAATCACTTAGGGAATCCATGCATGAATCTAGCTTCTCACATCTACTTGAACAGTTATCATGTATGCTCTCTTCTTCATTCCTGTGGTCATGACAGTCAATGTGTTCATCATGGCTGTGACAGTCATATTCGTTAACATTTTCGTGGTTGTGACATCCATTCTCATGCTTCTGTATGAGGTCATGGCAGCCATCTGCTTTTCCGTGTTCATGGCAACCGTGAGCATGTGCTTTCCTCTGTTCATGGCAATCATGTGTATATGCATTCTTTTTGTCCTGAAATTCACTTTCATTTGCCTTTTCACTGTTGCAACAGTCACCTGCAGCAGCCTTGAGATTGTCACAACAGCCATGCTCAGGTGCCTTTTCATCGTCATGACAGCTATGTGTGTGCTCCTTATCATGGTCATGGCAGCCATGATTGTGTGCCTTGTCATGGTCGTAACAGCTGTGTGAGTGCATTTTCCCATTGCCATGGCATTTATGGCCATGATGGTGGTCATGGTACCCATGTTCGTGAGTGTGCCCATTGCAGGAGTGTTCTTGTGCCTTCTCATGCCCATTGCAGCCATGTTCATGTCCCTTGCGATGGTCATGGCAACCTGTCTCATTCTCACAGCATGCTTTTGACTTGTTTCCTAAGCCACAACATTTCTTCTGTTTCGGAGTTTTTGTTCTGAGCAGTGTCATGCTATTCAGGATCACTAATATGCATGTACCTACATCAGCTAGGACAGCTGCCCAGAGAAGTGGATGGCCTACAAAGGACAACACAAGGATGGCAACCTTAGTAATCACTGAGAAGAGAATGTTCAGTATGATCTTCCGCTGTGTCCTCCTGGCTAGTTGGATGGCTTTTGGAATCTTGCTGACATCATTTGACATGAGTGTTATATGACTAGTTTCCATTGCGACTGCCGAACCTGATATGCCCATTGAGATTCCCACATTTGCCATAGCCAGTGCAGGTGCATCATTCATTCCATCTCCAACCATGGCGGTTGGTCCTTCTTTGGTCTTGAGGCCTTCTACTAGCCTCACCTTGTCCTCCGGTAAGAGCTCTGCATGCACCATTTCTATTGCATTCCCAAGCTATCAAAGCAAGTGACAGAATGCTATAATCAGTATCACAAGATCCCGCAGCATAGCTACCTTTTAATACTTGCAAAAGGTAAATTTGTAAGAGTTAAAAAGGCTTTCATGAATCATAATATCAAATGCTTGCAAAGTTTTTGTGCCATCTCTCTATCCTCGTTGATGACCATGAACTAGTAACCATTGCAATGTATAACGTACAACAAGAAATATCAAACATCATATACCTGATTTTGTGCATGCATGGCTGCTGCTGTACTGTCTCCTGTAAGCATTGCAGATTTGACACGTAAGGATTTCAATTCCTTAATAGCTTCTGCTGCCCCTGTCCTGCAGGTGTCAGAGAGGGTGAATATTCCAATTGGCACTGCATTTGAGAACACATACCCAAGTGTAACCCCTTCCTGGACATTCTCCATTGATGGAACTGAAAATTAATAGGCAATTTTTGACAATCAGTTAAACCTGTCATCTGCTTTTGAGTGACGCCAAGAAGATGAATACATGTCAGCTATCCGTAATAGCAAGCGAAGGCAAAGGAATCAGAATGACATGAAGAGGCATATATAACAATACCATACCTTTTCCTACTCGTTCTCTGTTTCTTATTCTTAACCTACCTTACTCGTCTTGTATGAGAGATAGGTTGTGATGATAAATTGCACTTAAATACTTTCTTAATGCTATATATAAACGAAGCAACATGCCTCACATCATGCAGGTTATGCAACTAAACAATTGTTTGGAGCATCATTCATTATGTATCTTACCTGTTTGACAACCTGCTCTTGTTGCTATTCGTTTGTTTCCAATATAAATGCTTCTTCCATCAATCTTTCCATGAATTCCTTCTCCTGCGTGGATTTGAAACTCAGTCACATTTTCTGGTTCCGGTTCTACAGATTTCCACTGAGCATAATCAACAAGTGCAGAGGCCATTGGGTGACTTGATTTCCTCTCAATGCTTGAAACCCTGCAGGTTATCCTCTGATGAGATTCCCATTTATCCAGAATCTAGTTACAGAACTGAAATGCTTCGAAAGTGCAGGGCATTAATTGAAGGAATGATAGAGGAGCTCAGTGGCACATATATTTTATGGTACACCTCTTAACACCAGTTGTTGGAGAAACCTACTCCTCCACATTACTCCTGGACTTCACACTTCTCTTTGCAAAACATTAGTTGATTAGCTTTTAGTGGGTTTTTTATTTTCATAAGGTGTCTTCCTTCTTAATTTGTACACAAAGGAGTTTACCTTTTGATGATTAAGGTAAATGGAAGTTATGTGGTGCCTCTGCATACCTGTTGGCTGTCTGTCTCTAATTGAAAATTTAATGGTCTAGTGAACAGTAAATCTGGTCAAATTATTAGCTTACTTGTTTTGTATGCCATATGGAGCATGATAATTTGTAAATTGTGCTACAGAAATTAACTTTGATTCTACCCAAATTTACCTTATTCATTTTTCAAAATAAAAATAAAAGAATGTCTTACCAGTATAGCAGCTTCTCCATGGTAGCAATATTGTTGACTAGCCTGAACTCTATAACAGTGAACTCTCCTCTGGTGATTGTCCCTGTCTTGTCAAAAGCCACAACTCTAATACTTGACAGTGCTTCAAGAACATCACCTCCTTTAATGAGAAGTCCGTTTCTGGCTGCCTTCAGAAGTGCACAGAAGGTTGCTACTGGAGTCGACAACACCAATGCACATGGACATGCACTCACCAAGAGGACTAATGCTAATTTGAACCAATGTTTTGGATTATGAACTCCCATTACCAAAGGAACCAGTGCGACCCCTCCTGCTAGGATTACTGCCGCTGTAATTTGTGTTGATAAATGTGAGCCATTTGCCATCGGATAATGTTTCATCAATTCATGTGATCCATTCTACTCTTATCTCAACAGTTATGCATTGTTGCTAGTGATTGTTGATATTTTTAATATCTTCTTTGACAAAGTTACTAACCTGGTGTGTAGTACTTGGCACTGGAATCTATCAATCTCTGGGTTTTTGACCTGCTATTCTGAGCTTCTTCTACCAGCCTTACCATTTTAGCAACTGCCGAGTTCTCAGCTAAAGCAGTTGTCCTCACACTGATATAACCTGCCATTCTTGCATGGTTTCATAACTGGAATTTTGTGGATTGATATTTAAGAGGCCTTAATCTAGATGGGGACAGAAAACTGGTACCATCTATGTTTAGAGTACCGGCCCAAACCAGGGAATCAGCTTGTTTGGGAACCGGAAATGACTCGCCGGTGAGGGTTCTCTCATCAACCTCACTATGGCCATCAATGACCACTCCATCAATTGGAATCACTTCTCCAGCCTTTACTGCAAGAGTTGTGTTGATTTGCACATCCCGAGCATCAACAACTTGTCCTGTTTCTGCCAGAGTAGCCTTCTGAGGAGCCATGTTCATCAGTGCTGACATACCAGCTGTTGCCTGCAGTCAATGCACTAATTTATGCCACAGAACTGTTTTGGTTATTCAATTATTGTTTAGGTTTGTCAAATCAATCAACTTATTTACAGATTATATACCATTTTTTTGTTTACAATATAATGTATGTACCAATCAAAGGCTTTTTTTCTTGTGACAGGAATAGAAAAGCTAACTTGATATTCAATGCTACAAATTCAATCAAGTCTGCTGCAAAGGGTGATCATAAGCATTGGAAAGTTATAAAGAGATCTATTGTCTGGTTGTGTTATCTGTTTTTGTTGTGGTGTTATATTTTTAATCTCTTGCACATGTTTGAACCCAGAAATTGCATGAATTTAATCCACCTGACTTCTAACAGGCCATCTGTTTGCAGCATTCCAGAAATATTCCCCATGTTGCAAGAATGGCCCATGTCTGTGAAGTGGGCACATTATCGATTCCATTTAAATGGCCACAAAGGTGGAGTCATGGTATTGTTTGGTCGACCATTACATCATGCAAATAAAAAGATGATAGTACACTCTTCAATGGAGAACAGTTCAGAAAAAGACCTTGTGGCTAGCCATAGATTCTAACCACTCAGCAATTGTGAAGAGGAAGACAATGAAACCTGCTTCTGTGTAATCCCTCAAGGCAAGTGCACCAGCAACTGTCAAAATAGACGAGAGATGTCAACAGCACAACATCACTGAGCATGTAATTCCTCAGCATTGCTTAGTGCAGTTCATTTTCTATTTTAAAGAGTACAACAGGTTATGGTAAGACATTCCAACCGTCATTGGGGAAAATTTTCATTATTATCCATGAATTACTCCAACTTTTCCTCGTTTCTTATTGATGCGCCTCTATGTTACATGTAAATGGTGATGAATCTCAACACTTGACCAAGAGATTTACATAGCACGACTTCGGATCATTTAGAAATGTCCATGTATTGTAGGTTCATGTTTTAATGCCACTCCAGGATCATACTGTCAACATGATTCAGGTAGGTAGGCATCAGTTCAGAACTAGGATCATTGGAAAATGCATGCCAAGTTGCAAGTCCAACATTTGCCACCAAAATTTTCACGTTGACACCCATTGGCTTTTAGGTGATATACATACATTTTACATGAGCACAGGGCATTAGACGTACCAGCAATCAACAAGAGAATGTTGATGTCCAAATTGAACCTCCGGATTGCTGCAAAGCTTCTGAGCATAATCGGCAGAATACCGACTCCAATTGCAGCAACAGCCAACCATTTAAGCGGATGGAAGAATGATTTGAACATCGAAACCAGCAGCAATCCCCCACAAGCCATAATGTATGGGCTTGGCCAACTGGTGATAATCTTACTAGTCCCATATGTTCGGATGCTCGCCTCAAGCCTTGCTTGGTTTAGAGCTTTTACTGATTGAACAGAAACAACAAAATATAAGAAGGTATGTACTACTATTCACAAATTACAACTAAAAGTGCTAGCTTGCAGTTGACACAATGTGATGAGATGGTCCTATGTTGTTTGTTATGTTAGTTGGAGGATAAAGCCCTAATTAAAGCTACATGGATCTTTCTATCAAGAGCCTTGAAGCCTAGTTTTCTGGTTGATGAAGCAACTGTATAAAGCCGCAAAATATTGTTTTTAAGGTACAATTGATTTCCATTTTCTTCTTCTTGCAACAATAACAGAGTATAATCCCTCTAGCAGCTATGAGGTAAGATGTAAGAAAACTTTACCAATCTGAAGCTGGGAGATTATGAGGCTATCGTGGACCACAATCACAGTCTTGGACGGAACAATTACTGACACTCTCTGGATGCCATCCAAGGAATTCAAGATCTTCTCAATCAAAGGGACCTCTGAGGAGCAGCACAGCCCAAGCACATCAAAGTAGCTTTTCTGGTACTTGGCTTCCCTCTCCTTCTCAGTCCCAATCTCCCCCATTTCTCTTTTTCTACATCTCAAAAGCAAGAAAAAAGAACCATAAGCCAGTTCCTTCCATCTTTCCAGACTTACGCTGAATCCATATACTTACTTGCAAATAAAGACAGAAATATCTTCAATAAACTAAGAAATTAGCTCAAGAAGAAGAAGAAGAAGAAGAAGAAGAAAGATGAAGAGAAGGGTAACCTTGAAGTCGCTTCTCTCTTCTCTCCTTTTCTCTTTCTCTCTCTAGTATTGTGTTGAAGAGCAAATGGGCGAGGAAAGGGAGGAAAAATAGAAGAAAAGGTGGTCAGGGGCAGGTTTGCCACATCAGAAGAGCTGCAGTGCCAACTGTTGAGTGCATGGGCACTTGTCCTAGCCTTCGGTAAGCTATGACTAAAACCAAGGCAAACAAATCTTTAATTGCTTGTTATTGAGCTCTTTCCAAGCACAGAGACAAGAAATTAATGTCTAAAACCAATGGAGTAAATGCATGTTCAATTGACAATACATGGAATCAAGTAAGCCAAGCTTTGGGTAGTAGCTCTAAAAGAAGAGGAGCAGAAGAATGTGGGAATGAATGTGCAGAAAGTGGTATTGGCGAGGGACCCTTTAAATATGAAAGTGAGGAGAGTATCACGTGGAGGAGAACACTGACACAAGGAAGATTACAAAATGAACACATGCATGCTACTGTAAATCATCAGCTTACAACGGGGGACGGCCTGTGAGTCTCATTTTGTTGGGAATAGCCACCAGAATAAAGTTTTTATGAGAAATCTAAAGGAAGACTAAGGATCCGTTTAGTTTGAGATCATTTTAATTTAATCATAATTATTTTTAATAAATTAAAAGTATTATTGCAAATCACAAACCAAATAGAAATATTATGCCTTCTCAATCTAAATTTTTTTTTTAAAAAAAAAGTAAAATTAGGACTCCTAAATAAAATTGAAATATTACTCAATTATATGATTTATAGCAAGACTTGCTGGGAAAAAAAACAAAATTTTGACAGAATGAAACGTTGTCGGGACAAAAAAAGGAGGTTTTTTGTGGATAACTGCCCCAGCGCATAAAATGTGTATTTTCCTGGCTTGGAAAGGCTTTTATTTCTTCTAAGGATTGTGCAAGATGGACGGTATCGTGCTATGCTTTTCTTTTTTTGGATTATTCCAAATTGGAATATTTGCCGGAGATGCCGGGTAGGTAGATATCAAAATCAAAAAAAAAAAAATTGAGAAAAAAATAAAAAGAATGTAAAACAAATCATAAAATTTTGTGTATTTAATACTTGTGTTAGAATATTAGGTGGATAATTTTATCTTATATTAAATATTAAATAAAAAAATTTAATATATATAGTAAAAAAACTCATACATCATAAATTTATTTTTTTGAGATAATTTAATATCTAGTTTATTATATTAATTCGATATGATGTTCTTTTGACTCCCCTCACAAATAATATTATAGTTTCAAATTCGATGCTGTGTAAACTCTTAAAATCGAAATTACCGTGATGATTCGATTGAATTAAGTTGCATATTAGTTTTTTTAAAAAAATTTGAAAATTGAGACAAAAACCTATTAATATAACTCATATAGTGTAATTAGTCAAATAAAAAAGTTTTTCATTAAAAGAGTTAAAATTAATGCGGTTAAATTAGATATTAGATAGATATAGTTCAATATATATTTCTATCTAATATATATAATGAAAAAGATTCATATCCCATGATTTTAAATTTTTGGGATAATTTGGTATTTGACCTACTATATTAATCTGGTTTGACACCATTGAACTCTTCCAATAAATATTATTAGAATTTCAGACTCGAAGTTGTATAAACTCTTAAAGTCGAAATAACCATAATGATACGGCTGAATTGAATCATGGGATATGTTATTCTCTCTTGCATGTTATTCTCTCTTAAAAAAATTAAAAATTGAGATAAAAATTCATTAATATGGATCATGCGTTAAAATTAGTCGAATAAAAAAAATTTTAATTAAAAATATTAAAATTAATACGATCAAATCAAACCTAAAATAAAATTTTAATTTTTTAAAATAATTTAATATTTAAGTAATTATATTAATTCAATTTAACACTCCTCCCAGCATACTCGATCATTCAATTATTACCATTGTGACGAATTCATTACAGTGTCATCTACACTGTGTTCGAATCGGCCACTATGATCAATTGCTACTCGTTCCTCCAACACTGTCCATGATAGACTCGTTACCTCTGGAAAATTATCTGGGATTATCACTCTTTTTTCGTCGCCAACGCGATTAAAAGTATATTATCGTCAATTAAACTGTGTCGATCCACTTGCAACGCGCAATAGCTTTCGGAATAATATAGAACTCAGAAATTTCTCACTCGAGCGACCACTTGGACGAGAAGGAGAAGAATCTGATTCATCAAATCTTCCATTATTGGGATTCAACTGTCGAATTGTTATCCAAAAATTAAGCTAATGACATCCATTTTACTCCATCTTTGCCACTTAGAACCACAATGTAAGCTTAAAAGATTAACATCAAAATAAACAAGAGATTTGCTCCGAGAAAGGAAACAAAACGCAGAAGGAAGCGAAGCATGACGAAGAACTCATTAATCCAAAAGCCGCGTTTAATCCCACTCGGTTAGCACTAATGAAAAGCCGAGGAACATGAAGATAAGCTGGTGCATCTGCTGCCCACTAACAAAAGCTAATGGGTTCTATCTCATCACCAAAGACAGAAAGCAACTAAAGACAGGCAAAGTAATTTTTTTTTTTTTTTCTGAGAAAACTCGAAGGCAAGCTTCCATTTCTGATTATTCTGACCAACTGCAGAGCCATGTGCGGCGTTCATCAGCAACAATCTGCTCTTTTAGTAATCGATTAATTATTTTTTTCTATCGAATTTAATAAACATTATCTTTTGATCGTCATGGAATTGCATGGGAAAAGAATCATGGAATCCAAGTATTAAAAGCACTTCGAGTAACATAAAAATATCAAACGGAGGATCACCAGCCCAATCGAATCCCGATTCGAAGCCAGTGCGCAGGGCGTGATCAAAATAAATCTACAATGCATGATCGATCGAGCAAACGCTGGATGCGTGATACGCCGGAAAACCTGAACGTGGAAAGTGAGCCATTTACTTGGTTCGCACGAGGACCGCTCATCTGCCTGCACATGCAAAGTACGTGGGTCGCTCACGGAGCATCGTCTTTTCTGTCTGTGGTCTTGGTCCACCCGACTTCAGAATTTTATTTTTTTCGATTTTTCAAAAAAAAATTTATTATTGAGTTTACGATAATAATCATATTTATCTCAATTTTAATTTTAATATTTTATCGATATGAAACTAAAAATAACTATTGTCAATTACAAATTCACTAATCTCCCTGGTCCATTGGACCTTACAAAATATATATATATATATATATTACCATTTCATAAATAAAAAATGAAAAATTGCCAGCGGTGGGTGGACATTCGGAGTGCGTTGGGCCCACGGGATATCTCTGAATGCGGCTGACGTTGGCATGGACCAATCAGTTTTATGTCGGTGTTGCAAATAAAAGTTTTCCCGCTTGAACTGCGTTCAGTTGTCAGTCCCGTTCTTCGGAGGCCCTTCAGTTCGTGTAACTGACATACGTAATAATTACGATTTAAAATAATATTTTTATTTACTTATTTTAATTTAGAAAAATAATTAATTAATTGCAATTAGATTGAAATAATTTCAAACCATTCAAACAAACCCTTGGCCGTTCTCTATTTTAGTACATTTGGAGGCTTCAAAGAGGATTCCATTGTCCCTTTGGAATTGTTTAGTGTGATCATCTGAAAAGAAGTATCATCTTGTAGCTCAAGTTACATGCATTTCCAACAAAAAAAAAAAGACAGATCACACAAGCCAGCAGCAGAAATCTGCAACAGTATGACTGGATCAGAATGCTGGATCCTCAACAGTCAAGCAGAATACATTTTGAATGAAAAAAAAAAAAGGAAAACTTGATTTAATCTAATCAATCTTAAGGCTAACTAAATCTGAATACAGACCAAAAAAATAGATCAATAGCAGGGCATAATTTACCATGCTGCTATTAGATTCAGTATTATGAACAATAATAATAGTCAGCGACCATATCATCAAATATAATCACTAGAATTCAACATCTCAATAATTATCAATACCTTCTTATAACTGCATTAAAGAAATATAAAAAATGATCACCTAAATAAAATCAAGTATTTCAGTTAGAGAAGTTAATAGCCCTACCCTGGCAAACAGATTCTAGTTGTCCTAAACACACATCGCAATCAAAAGGGAACTACAAACAGAGCAATGGAAGTATAATGAATGCAAAAGATGAAAGCACCAAACATAGCAAAACCGGATAAACAGAATACATCTGAAAGTCAACACAACACATACAACACAAACCTAGCCTCATCAAAATTTGCAAGGCTCACATAGCTCAGAATTTGCTTTAGTTTACCACCCTTGCAAATGAACCAAACCCTTAAAACCAAAAATAGTCATATAAAAACCACGATCAATATTAAAAAAACAAGACCAAAATGCGTATAAACTTCAAATGCCACAATTTCCAGAGGTAAGGCGCATCAGATGAGATCGGCGACATTGGCAGGAAGCTCCTCAATTACCACATTGTAAAATCGTTGGATGTCAAAGAGCATTCTTTCATCCTCACGAGTAACAAAGTTGATAGCAACGCCCTTCCTTCCAAATCGTCCACTACGGCCAATACGGTGCAGATAATTCTCTGGCTGAGTTGGCAAATCATAATTTATGACCAGCGAGACCTGCTGGACATCAATACCACGAGCAAGAAGATCAGTTGTGATGAGCACACGAGAGGAACCAGACCGGAATTCACGCATAATGATGTCCCTAGTGTTCTGGTCCATGTCTCCATGAGTAGCAGACACTGTGTGATCCCTGCTCCTCATCTTGTCGGTAAGCCAATCCACCTTACGACGAGTGTTAACAAAAATAACACTCTGGGTGATAGCCAGAGTCTCGTAGAGGTCACAAAGGGTATCAAGCTTCCAATCCTCTTTCTCAACATTGACATAGAATTGTTTGATACCCTCAAGTGTGAGCTCATCACGCTTCACAAGGATCCGCACTGGTTTGTTCATGAACTTGCGGGTAATCTCAAGGGCCTCTGGAGGCATTGTTGCAGAGAAAACCCCTACTTGAATCTTTGAAGGGAGAAGCTGGAAAATATCATAGATCTGGAAATCACAAAATGATGACAGTGAGTATTGATTCAGATTACATCAAAAAGCTATAACCATAACAAAAAAAAGGAAAACAAGTTGACTCAATAAGAAGTTAGCAACAAACATCGAAAATTAAATTAACCATCATTGACATATGCCAACAGTCATCCAATAGCAGTGACCCATGTACAAGACTTTTGAAATTATCGCATGCAGCAATCAGAACAAATAGCAGACTACTGATTCCTATCTAAATGCAGATTAAACCAAAAAAAGAGTTACCAGTAAAGCAAAAACCTACCAGCACATGAGTCATTATCCAAAATGGATACACAACTAACTAAAAAACAAGGTTGAGCTAAAGATATCACCTGGTCCTTGAAACCACGTGAAAGCATCTCATCAGCTTCATCCAGCACAAACATCCTGATGTAATCAGGACGGAGAGATTGCCTGCGTAACATATCAAATACACGGCCCGGTGTGCCAACGACAACATGCACACCACTGGACAGAATCCTTTGATCCTCACGAACACTAGTTCCTCCAACACAGGCATGAACTTTCACACCCAAGTAGTCACCAAGTGCTCGCATGACCTTTTCAATCTGCTGAGCCAGCTCTCGAGTTGGGGCAAGAACCAATGCTTGGCATTCAACCAATCCATAATCAAGTTGTTGCAGAATTCCAGAACAGAAAGTTGCAGTCTTCCCAGTCCCTGATTGGGCTTGCTGAATGACATCCAAACCCTTGCAAAAGGGAACTATTCCTCTTTGTTGAATTGCAGAAGGTTTCTCAAACCCTACAACAATGACAAACCACAGGCCATTACTAAGGGCATGCAACACCCATGCCTAGTAGAAAATAAGCAAACTCATATATACCATAAGCATAAATTCCTCTAAGAAGGTTTTCCTGAAGGCCCATAGCATCAAAGCTTTCATAAACCTCATCATAAGCGGTGAAGAAATCATCCCCACCTTCAGGATTGATTCTGCACAACAAAGAAAGCCAAAATTAAGTGCCTACTAACATAATAGACATCTACAAAGAGACTTGAAAGAAAATGGGAAAAGCTGTTGGTCACAAAAGGCAAGATATATTACAGATCATTCATTTTTGAGTCATACTGGCGAGCATCAAATTGAGAACCCTCCGAAGCCAGTCCAGCCATATCTGTAAGAAAGAAGATTGCATCAAATAAGTAAATGGAATGCTAAAAATATAATTGAAAAACCATTCACACACCTTGAAATCAAAACAAATGATGCAAAAGAGATTTAATCATTGAATATATTCAGAAATTCATGAGCAATTTATTACAGTAGAAGATACATAAACCAGGCAAATACAATAATATGCATGCACTATTAAGTAGAATAAACAATGAATACTCAATGCGTTGCAAACGGTAGCATCATCGTCCACTTTGGTGAGGTGATATCGAATGCATATTTTGAAATTTTAAAACTATAAAACTTTAGAATAAGTCTCATGAATTCAACAAATTAACATCACAATGGAAATGTATGAGAAAGAAAACCTACTCTAACCACTCTAGGAAAAATATTATAGCAAGAAGGTGGAGCAATTAATAGATTCAAGTAAATATCAGCAGTAAATAACACTCTGTTAGAGGGTTTCTGACATCAAATTTATAGATAAACATGCCACCAGCTTCATGAGACAATTGTATAGATGTGACAATCAAAACAATAACTGCAAGAAACAATAAGGCAAGCAAAACAAGTATGGGCACAAAAACCAAATAATTAGCGAGTGAAAGGCATAGCTTTCAAAACATCTTAGAAGTCAAAGCATTTTCTTTTGTCAAAGTCAACTTATAACAAATCACTTACCAGAAATCACTCCTTTTTCCTGCTTAAAACTAAGACTAACATCCCAATTGACCCAGGAAAACCATGATAAAAAAAAACTAAGGACCCAGAAAAACACCAGCAATGCCAGATAAATTCTAGCTTAAGCCACAATATTCACAGATCAATAAGGGGAAAAAAATCAACCGGAGTGACAAAACTTGTTGAAGACAAGTAATGTATCACAAAAACAACATGAACAAAATCCAGCTAAATAGTCGACACCAAGATTTTTACTGAAACAGTTACGACATATCCATTGATTCAAAGCTAAAATCAATCAAAACTCTATCAGTTCCATTCTGGGATGGCTTTCACTACAAAATCACAACCGGCAAATACAAGGACGATTGCTCGTTTAAAGCAACTATCTGGCCCAAGCTTTAAAAAATCGATTTTTTATATCTTTAAGGGAAGATCGATAGACAATACCGCTAGGAAAGATTTTTTTTTTTTTTTTCCAGCCGGAGCGACAGATAGACCACTAATATAAATGAATAACAAAAGAAAAAAGCCATAACAACGGTTTCGCTTTGCATCCATACAGATCCAGGCAAACAACCAAAAAAACACAAAAACTCAACCAATTGAAAGGAACAAAGAGAAAAAAGAAGAAAAATGTGTAGATCTGAACACGGACTTGCGAGATGAGAAGAGTTCTAGTGGCGAATCGAGTGATCGGAATGAAAGGCGAGAGTGCGCCGATCGCATGCGCAGGACACGAGAAAGACAGGAGGTTCCGCTGCTGAATCCGAGATCAAGCCTCGGATTCAACAACGCTGGTGCAATTTGAGGATTGGGGAGGAGGAGAAGACGGCAGGCCCGACCGGAGATCGGAGATCGGAGATCGAATTCGAGATCGAGAGACAGCGAGAGCGACGAGGAGTCGGAGGAGGAGGATTAGGGGAGGCGCTAGGGTTTTCAAGGACGTGATCCAAGGGTTCCCGATTCGGTTTTACCAGATCGCCGCCCACCAGATGCTGACACGTGTCGGAACGCCTTCGATGGTGCGGTTACGATTCCGAGGTGGTCTCATGGAACTAGAACCGTCAGATCGTGACACAGAACGATGCTTGCGGACTATGGTCAAGTTTGTCGGTTGGGACGAGCCGGAACGGCCATTTGGATCCGTCTCAATTGGTTTCAAAATTTTCACGCTTAATTTGTTGTACAAAAAATTTGAAATTTACAAATTACGATCTAGAGTTTTTTTTTTTGGTTTAAAAACCCCCACGAATTTAAGTTTTGTATTTTACATCAGAGCCAATGCAATTATATTTGCACCTGAGTAATATTAAGAAATTTTTATGTATAACTACTCATAATTTACTTTATGTATGAAAATTTTTCTGTAATTTTAATATTTATTTATAACTCTTTTTTTAAAATTTATTACCTATAATTTTTTATTAGCATTTAATCAAAATTTTGGTATAATTTTTTTTTTACTTTTGTAAATTTTTATTTAAATCATCAAAAGTTTTAAACTTTCATCCTACATTTTTTCTTCCAAATTTTTACAAAAAATCTCTCCATAAAATTACAAATTATAAATTTAATATTTATATATTTACAAATAAATCCTTTGAATATTTTTATTTATAAATAAGTCCAAATTTTATCATTTTTGAAATAAAATTTTATAAAAAAAAGTTTGAAAGTTTTAAAACTTGGATTTTAAATTTTCTTGATTTTTATTTTTTTATTTTTTTAAATTCTTTCAATTTGTTACTATTGTATTCATTAATAACTCAACAAAAATGAACCAGATGATCAAGCTACTGATGGAAAAAAAAGGGTAATAAAAGATATTATAGGTATAATGAATGAAAAAAATTAATTGCAATAATTAAAATTCATCGTAATAACATAAATTAGATAACTAACCCAACATGTTAACTCCATAGATCACAAAAAAATAAAAGAAAAATAGATTTTAATAGAATATATATAATCCACAAAGACTTCCATACTTAAATTAGATAAATATCAGCATCTTAGATCGACTAAAAATATTTTGTCTCTCATTCTCTAGAACAGGATATATGGTAACTAGTGCATCTTGCGATCCGATGTATAATGAATTGTAGATATTTCAGTAAACTCTTCTAACCTTCCTTGCAGAATGGAACAGACCTTGAAGATAATAATTTTTTTTTCTTTTCTTCTACATCCTGAATCTTTCATTTCCACCATTTTAGTCAACAAGGTAAAAATTTTACTAATATCCTTAAAACTATACCCCTTAAACAAGTTCCATTATTACAACTAGGAATTTAGCGTTGCATTGCTGACCTCGAAGTAATAAAATTTTTTTTGCAATATTCTAGATATACATATATCACATATTGAAGAATTCTGCTTCCATTAAACTAATAATCATTCATCTTTTATACATAGATAATGATCACTCAGAGTTCAGAGTTAACATGCAATTTACAAACTTTAAGAAAAAAACATGCAAGATTAAGATTAGTATCGGAGCGGGAGAGGAGGGAGAGGATGGCAGGAAGGAGAGGGAGGAAGGCGAAGGACTGCTCATACTTGTAGCCGCACTCGACGATTTGGACAAAGTAGACGTCGTCCCATACCACGCTGCACTTAATCGCCGCCGCGAGTCGGGGGAAGAGAACCTGATCCCTTGGCGACGACGGCCGCATCAACCGGAGGGGGAGGCACGGGGGATTGATGGAGGCGGAGGTATTGTACAGATCGTTGTCGTCCTCATCGGAGAGAGAAATGAGTGATCAAGATTGCCGAAAAAAGCAAGAATAGGAAAATCAAGACCCGATTTGTTTGATTAGGGAATATAGTTACCAATTTTATCAATTTTCAAAAATTCGATGTTTAGTTAAAGTAAAAATTAATAAATTTGATGATTTGTTTATAAATAAATAAAATAATAAATTTGATATTAAAATTCGTTAAATTAATATGTAAAAAAATAGAATATTACAAAATAGCCCAAAAGATAAATGATTATAAAAATATAATTTAATTAATTAGAATTTTATTTAATATAATATTTTTTCCAAACATAAATTATGTACTTTTTAAAGAAAATTAATAGTTTATTTATAAAAAAATAGAAAAATATAATACATTTAATATAAAAAATTTAATTTGAAAATAAATAAAATTATACAAAATGACTAACAATGGAGGGTTATACAAATATACATTAGTTTCTCAGGAATTTATTTTTAAAAAAAATTATGGTATCAGAGCCACTCCATCACATAATGATTTGGGTGTTGTCTTGTACCTTGGAGAAGAGTATCTTGAGGTCTTAGGGTCTACCCTTGGAGTCTTGAAGACTATTGTTAATGTCATTGATGTGTCCAAAATGATTTCTCCTATCAAGGATCTCCTATCTCATCTAACACCAATCCTAAATAACATACATGAAAAGGTCAGGAGAAATGTGTTGATTTTGTTGGAAGGATTGCTGATCATGATGCTGAGTTTGTTCCTACAAGAGAGTGCATAAAGATTTTGTTTTGAGTATCTTAAGATGTTGAATTCACACAAAAAGGGGACCAAGAGAGTTGTTGTGAATGCTCTCAGTTATATTGCTAAAGCTATTGGGCCACTAGATGTGTTGGCAACACGTCTCAACAATCTCAAGGTAGAGGTGTTAGGTCTAATGGATCAATAGGCCAGTACACAAGAAGTGAGCTCGTAACTGACAATAGTTTTTTTTTAGTCTCACATCAACGAAGTGTCAAAATTGAGATTGGGCTAAATATGATAATTGTCATCGACTCAATAACGAGATTTCTTTCTGAAAAATTGGAAAAAAATAAAACTCTGGAATCGAGTAGACTGCGGGTCGCAAACACCTAGGAACAATATCATAGTAGGTCGGAGGTATCATATAGTGGTATCAGAGCCACTCCGCTTCTCTTGATCGGTTTGAACTAACTCAGTGAGGACACTGAACTTTTGAAGTGAGGAGATTATCAGTAGACAAGCAATGAGCCAGTAACTCATAGTAGTTCTCTTTAATCCCACATCGATAAAATGTCGAAATTGAGATTAAGCTAAATATGATAACTATCATAAACCCAACAACGAGGCCTTTTCTCTGGAAATTGAAAAAAATAAAACTTTAGGATTGAGTGAACTGCGGCAGGAACAATATTATGTTGAGTCGGAGGCGTCACATAATGGTATCAGAGTCACTCCGTCACATAATGGTTTGGGTGTAGTCTTGTACCTTAGAGAAGAGTATCTTAAGGTCTTGGGATCTATCCTTAGAGTCTTGAAGGCTATTGTTAATGTCATGTGACTAAAATGACTCCTTCCATCAAGGATCTCCTACCCCGTCTAACACCAATCCTAAATAACATATACGAAAAGATCAGGAAAACTGTGTTGATCTTGTTGGAAGGATTGTTGATCATGGTGCTGAGCTTGTTCCTGCTAAATAGTGCATGAGAATTTGTTTTGAGCTTCTTAAGACATTGAATTCACACAAGAAGGGGACCAAGAGAGCTGTTGTAAATGCTCTCGGTTATATTACCAAAGCTATTATGCCACCACTAGATGTGTTGGCAACACTTCTCAATAATCTCAAGGTAGAGGTGTTAGGTCAAATGGATCAATAGACCAGTATACAAGCAATGAGCTCGTATTTGGTAACAGTTATTTTTAATCTCGCATCAACAAAGTATCAAAATTGAGATTGAGCTAAATATGATAATTGTTATTGACTCAATAATGATATTTCTTTCTGAAAAATTGGAAAAAATAAAACCCTGGGATCGAGTGAACTGCGGGTCGCAAACACCCAGGGACAATATCATATTGGGTCGAAGACGTCATATAGTGATATCAGAACCACTCCGCACCTCTTGATCGGTGTGAACTAATTCAGCGAGGACACTGAGCTCTTGAAGTGAGGAGATTGTTAGGCCCGATAGACCAGTAGGTTAGTAGACAAACAGTGGGACAGTAACTCATAGTAATTCTCTTTAATCTAAATATGATGACTATCATAAACCCAACAACGAGGCCTTTTCTCTAGGAATTGAAAAAAATAAAACTTTAGGATTGGGTGGACTGCGGCAAGAACAATATCATGCTGAGTTGAGGGTGTCATATAATGATATCAAAGCCACTCCGTCACATAATGGTTTGGGTGTTGTCTTGTACCTTAGAGAAGAGTATCCTAAGGTCTCGATGTCTATCTTTGGAGCCTCGAAGGCTATTGTTAATGTCATTGATGTGACCAAAATGACTCCTCCCATCAAAGATCTCCTATCCCGTCTAACACCAATCCTAAATAACATACATGAAAAGGTCAGAAAAACCTTGTTGATCTTGTCGGAAGGATTGCTGATCATGGTGCTGAGTTTGTTCCTGTCAGAGAGTGCATGAGAATTTGTTTTGCGCTTCTTAAGATGTTGAATTCACACAAGAACGGGGCCAAGAGAGTTATTGTGAATGCTCTCGATTATATTACCAAAGCTATTGGGCCACTAGATGTGTTGGTAACACTTCTCAACAATTTCAAGGTAGAGGTGTTAGGTCCGATGCATCAATAGACCAGTATACAGGTAGTGACCTCGTAATTGGCAATAGTCATTTTTAGTCTCATATCATCGAAATGTCAAAATTGAGATTGGACTAAATATAATGATTGTCATAGACTCAATAACGAGGTTTTTTTCTGAAAAATTAGAAAAAATAAAACTCTGGGATCGAGTGGACTGCGGGTCGCAAACACCAAAGGACAATATCGTATTAGGTCGAAGACGTCACATAGTAGTATCAGAGTCACTCCGCACCTTTTGATCGGTGTGGACTAACTTAGCGGGGACGCTGAGCTCTTAAAGGGAGGAGATTATTAGGCCCGGTAGGCCTGTCGATCAGTAGACAGGTAGTAGGTCAGTAACTAACAATAATCATCTTTAATCCCATATCAATAAAATGTGAAAATTGAGATTAAGTTAAATATAATAACTATTCTAAACCCAACAATGAGGCATTTTCCCTAGGAATTGAAAAAAATAAAATTTTAGAATTGGGTAGATTGCGGCAGGAACAGTATTATGTTGGGTCAGGGGTATCACATAATGGTATCAGAGTCACTCCGTTATATCAATCAAGTCGAAGCACTTGAAGTTTGTCACAATATTCTTAATTCTTCCATTAGTTAAAATTAATGTTTGAACATATCATATTGGATATGTAAAAATCTGTATTATTTGGATTTTTTCCATTTGATTTTGTGATTTTATTCTCCTTTTTTATTTTTAGTTAAGATTTGTTCATAAATTTTAAAATTTAAAGGATATAACTCATAATTCTAAACCTCAAAAATCACAGGCTATATATAGCTTATCAATTTCAAAATTTATAGGCAAACCCTCCTCCCTCGCGCCCATTGAGTAGACCCTCTCCGCCCCTACACTTCGTTTAACTAACAGTAGTCGTATTTAATCTCACATCGATAAAATATGGAAATTGAAATTAAACTAAATATGATAACTATCCTAAACCCAACAATGAGGCTTTTTCCCTGGGAATTGGAAAAAATAAAATTTTAGAATTGGGTGGATTGCGGCAGGAACAATATCATGTTGGGTCGAGAGTATCACATAATGGTATCAGAGCCACTCCGTCATATCAATCAAGTCGAAGCACTTGAAGTTTGTCACAACATTCTTAATTCTTCCATTAGTTAAAATTAATATTTGAACATATGTAAAAATCTGTATTATTTGGACTTTTTCCATTTGATTTTGTGGTTTTATTCTCCTTTTTATTTTTGTTTAAGAATTATTCATAAATTTTAAAATTTAAAGACTATAACTCATAATTCCAAACCTCAAAAATGGCAAGCTATATATAGCTTATTAATTTCAAAATTTATGGGCAAACCCTCCTCCCTCACGTCCATTGAGCAGACCCTCTCCGTCTCTATCCTTCGCTTAACTAACAGTAATCATTTTTAATCCTACATCGATAAAATGTGAAAATTGAAATTAAGCTAAATATGATAACTATCTTAAACCTAACAATGAGGTCTTTTCCCTAGGAATTGAAAAAAATAAACTTTTAGAATTGGATGGATTGCAGCAAGAACAATATCGTGTTGGGTCGGTGGTATCATAGAATGGTATCAGAACCACTTCGTCATATCAATCAAGTTGAAGCACTTGAAGTTTGTCACAACATTTTTAATTCTTCATTCAGTTAAAATTAATGTTTGAACATCCTATATTCGTAATAAAAAAACAGATATCATCCATAGCATCCAAATCTAAACTATGAAAAATTTTGAGAACTATCTCCATAGCAAAAATAAAGAGGAATTGAAAGAACAAAATCAGAGAATTCGCAAGAAAATGTGAAGAGATACCCACACCTAATACCCAGCAATCCACAGCCATTGCTTAAGCGCTCGGTGAACTACTTCACTCCTTGATTCGAGAAGTGGTTTCCAATTCCTGATTCTGGGATAAAAAAAAGGCATCAAAATCAAGAATGGATTCATTCAGAAAAGGAAAAAGAAAGTGATACCAACCCTTTCCACTTATGTATTCAGAAAATACGTAGATGTCTTTAGAAACACAAGAAAAAGCTCACAAAACCAGAGGCTCAAGTCTTCCACTGAAATAACTCAAAGAAACCCAAAAAATCAAAAGCCCATTCCTCGTATTCGACAGATCAGAAACAAGCCCCAAAAGAACCCCCAAACACCCCCAAATCCACTAACCCAACGAAGAAACACCATTGTAAAACCCCAAAACAAATCAAGAATTGATTTCTTGAAACCCAAGAAAGTAAAGAGCCACCTGCTTGTATTGGAGCTCGATGGTGTAGGAAAGAAGCAAGGGAGTGATGTCGCTAGCGTCAGGCTCCGAGACGGAGATAATGGTGGCCCTGGGGAGCTCGTCATATCAGATATGTAAAAATTTGCATTATTTGGACTTTTTTCATTTAATTTTGTGGTTTTATTCTCCCTTTTATTTTTATTTAAGAATTGTTCATAAATTTTAAAATTTAAAGACTATAACTCATAATTCCAAACCTCAAAAATTGCAGGCTATATATAGCTTATCAATTTCAAAATTTATGGGCAAACCCTCCTCCCTCGCATCCATTGAACAGACCCTCTCCGCCTCTACCCTTCGCTTAACTAACAGTAATCATCTTTAATCCCACATCGATAAAATATGAAAATTGAGATTAAGCTAAATATGATAACTATCCTAAACCTAATAATAAGGCCTTTTTCCTGGGAATTGAAAAAAATAAAATTTTAGAATTAGGTGAATTGCGGTGGGAACAATATCGTGTTGGGTCGAGGGTATCACATAATGGTATCAGAGCCACTCTGTCATATCAATCAAGTCGAAGCACTTGAAGTTTGTCACAACATTTTTAATTCTTTCATTAGTTAAAATTAATGTTTGAACATATCATATTGGATATGTAAAAATTTGCATTATTTGGACATTTCCCATTTGATTTTCTGGTTTTATTCTCCTTTTTATTTTTATTTAAGAATTATTTATAAATTTTAAAATTTAAAGACTATAACTTATAATTCCAAACCTCAAAAATCGCAGGCTATATATAGCTTATTAATTTCAAAATTTATGAGAAACTCTCCTCCCTCGCATCCATTGAGCAGATCCTCTCCGCCTCTACCCTTCCTTAACTAACAGTAGTAGTCTTTAATCTCACATCGATAAAATGTGAAAATTGAGATTAAGCTAAATATGATAACTATCCTAAACCTAATAATAAGGTATTTTCCCTGGGAATTGGAAAAAATAAAATTTTAAAATTGGGTGGATTGCGACAGGAACAATATCATGTTGAGTCAGTGATATCACATAATGGTATCAGAGCCACTCTGTCATATCAATCAAATTGAAGCACTTGAAGTTTGTCACAATATTCTTAATTTTTCCATTAGTTAAAATTAATGTTTGAACGTATCATATCAGATATGTAAAAATCTGCATTATTTGGATTTTTTCCATTTGATTATGTGGTTTTATTCTCCTTTTTATTTTTATTTAAGAATTATTCATAAATTTTAAAATTTAAAGGCTATAACTCATAATTCCAAACCTCAAAAATCGCAAGCTATATATAGCTTATCAATTTCAAAATTTATGGGCAAACCCTCCTCCCTCACGCCCATTGAGCAGACCCTCTCCGCCTCTACCCTTCGCTTTTCCCCGTGAATCTCCCCTCCTGATCTCTATCCCATCGCCGCCCACGGCTCCGATCTCCAGCGTCCTTGCCTCCTCTCCCTTCTAATCCCAGTTACTCCCCTCCCATCGTCCTTGATCTCCACAAATCTTCTCTAATCTTGCTCAAATTGGCTCAGATTTCGTAAGATCCAAGGATGTTCCATCGAGATCTCGCCCATGGAGAAGTCCTCATACTTTCTCATCCACTTGGACAAGGCCACGCTAGCGCGGGTGAACGAGATCAAGGAAGCCCTTGAGTGCAGTGGCATCGAGGCCAAGGTGGATGCGATGAAGAAGGCCGTCATGAGGCTTGTTTCAACATCAGATGAGGTTTCTTTGATCTCTATGATAATGATGTGATCCTTTTTTGGTCTTAGATTAGGGCTTTATTTCCACCTTTATTCTTCGATTAGGGTTCCTGTGTATCTTTGCATCATCATCTACTTTATTCTTTGATTAGAATTTCTGTGGATATTTGCGTCTTCATCTACTATATTCTTTGATTAGGGTTTTTATGTATCTTTGCATCTTCATCTACTATATTCTTTTATTAGGGTTTATATGGATTGAGTGGATTGTGGGCCGTAAACACCCAAGGATAATATTGTGTTGGGTTGGAGGTGTCACATATGGTATCAGAGCCACTCTGCACCTCTTGATCGGTGTGGACTAACTCAGCGAAGACACTGAGCTCTTAAGGGGAGGCGATTGTTAGGCTTGGTAGGCCAGTAGGTCAATAAACAAGTCGTGGGCCAGTAATTGACAGTAGTCATTTTTAATCTCACATCGATAGAGTGTCAAAATTGAGATTAAGCTAAATATGATGACTATCATAAACTCAATAACGATGTCTTTTCCCTAGGAATTGGAAAAAAAATAAAACTTTAGGATTGGGCGGATTGTGACAGGAACAATATCATATTAAGTCGGGGGCGTCACATAATAGTATCAAAGTCATTTCGTCACATAATGGTATCCTCCTTCACCCTTCGCTTTTTCCCGTGAATCTCCCCTCCCGATCTCTGTCCCATCGCCGCCCGCGGCTCCAATCTCTAACGTCCCCACCTCCCTCTCCTTTGATCCTAGTTACTCCCCTACTGTCGTCCTCGATCTCCACAGATCTTCTCTGCTCTCGCTTAGATCGACTCATATTTTATAAGATCCAGGGCTGTTCCATCGAGATCTCGCCCGTGGAGAAGTCCTCATGTTTTCTCATCCACTTCGACAAGGCTGCGTCGACACTGGTGAATGAGACCAAGAAAGCCCTTGAGTGCAGTGGCATCGATGCCAAGGTGGATGCGATGAAGAAGGCCGTCATGAGGCCTATTTCAACATCAGATGAGGTTTCTGTAATCTCTATGATAATGATGTGATCCTTTTTGGGTCTTAGATTATAGTTTTATCTCCACCTTTATTCTTTGATTAGGGTTTCTGTGGATCTTTGCGTTTTCATCTACTATATTCTTTGATTAGAGTTTTTTTTGTATCTTTGCATCTTCATCTACTATATTCTTTTATTAGGGTTTCTATGGATCTTTGCATTTTATTTTTTTTTATTATTTGATTACGGTTGATATGATTCTATGAGTCATCTTTCTTTAATCTCTTGTGGTGAATTGAACAAATTCTTTATGCCTTTTATTAGTGTCTGTTCTTTTTTTTGTAGTGAGTTTATCCTGTGTTCTTGGACATGATTCTTTAGATAGTTTGGATAAATATTTTAATGAATTACTAAGTAGAGGAGGGTTTCAGATATGAGAGGCATTTTGTTTAATAAAAAATTTTACACTAAGAGAATTAAAATGGATTCTTGAAAATGTCAATCTAGGATCTAATCAATCATTTAGAGAGAGAGAGAGAGAGAGAGAGAGAGAGAGAGAGAGAGAGAGAGTTTTTCTTTATGATGAGTGTATTATGTGTTCTTGCGCATGATTCTTCAAAACCTAGCATCTATAGTGAGAATCTGAACAAATATTTATAATGAATTACTAAATAGAGGAGGGTTTTAAAAATAAAAAACATTCTATTTAATAAAAAATGTTACATTAAGAGAATTATGCTGGATCTTTTAAAATGTCATTCTAGGATTTAACAATCATTTAGAGAGAGTGAGAGAGAGAGCTAAAGTTGCAAGACTTTGGAGAACTGCTTCCCTCCCAAGACTTGCTTTCTAGAAGCCTTGTTGAATAGGATGACATATTTGTATCTATAACATAGAGCTCTTTGTTACTTATGATTTACATTGTGAGATAGTCATAGAAGTAGAGGCTTATATTTATTGCAATTAAGTATGGAGTGATTGACTAAAATCTTTTCAATTCTACTTAAGAAGACAGGTGGATAAAAATACGATTCGAAACCCTTAACCTTTGAAAGAGTTGGTTTTACTATGCTTAAATAAGTATTGCCTTTCAAGGTGTGTATCAGACACAAGGATTTGAAACTACTGTCGTGCCTTTTATAATCAAAATCCTAGTTTATATTGAGTATAAATAAAGCAATAATCTCGTTGATTTTTTCTATTTTGCTTGCATTGACTGACTGGACAATTTGAAACTATTATTTATTTATTTTTTCCATTATTACAATCTAGTCCAAATTGATTAGTTACTTTGTGGGGTTTTACACCCAGCTCGATACTATGAGTCTCGTGAGATAAGTAAAGATGAAGGAGTGGTGCTACAAAAGTAAGTATGTAACTGGCAGCAGTTATTTTTAATTCTACATCGACAAAGTGTTGGAGTTAAAACTGGACTAAATATGATGACTATCATAGACTCAACAAAGAAGCCTTTTTCAGCAAAATTGGAAAAAATAAAACCCTAGGGGTGGGTGGATTGCAGGCCGCAAATGCCCTGGAACAATATTATGATAGGTTGAGAGCGTCACATAATGGTATCAGAGCTACTCCGCACCTTTTGATTGATGTGGGCAAACATAGTGAGGACGCTGAACCCTTGAGAAAGGGAGATTGTTAGGCTCGATGAGCCATTTGGCCAGTAAACATACAGTGGACTTGCAACTGGCAGCAGTCATCTTTAGTCCTACATCGACAAAGTGTCAGAGTTGAGACTGGACTTAATCTGATGACTGTTATAGATCCAACGAAGAGGTCTTTTTTCGTAAATCTGGAAAAAAATAAAATCTTGGGATTAGGTGAACTGCAGGTCGCAAATACTATGAGACAATATCGTGATATGTCGGGGGTGTTACAATAATCTCACTTTAATACCATAATAATTAGTATTGTGTATAATAAATTAGTCCTACATTGGATAATTGAAAAAATAGAGTCCAATATATATAATGAAAAGTCTTAGGGTCTGTTTGGAACGGGGTCATGGTCAAGGTCAAGGTCAAGACTAGTAAACCACTTTTGTAAACTAATATCTTTTTATCAAAATTAAGACTTCAATAATTTAAAGCTCAAAAAACTATTTAATTTTTTATAATAATTTAATTTAATAATAATATAAAATAATAAATATTAATTTCACAAGATAAAAAAAAAATTCTAAAAAATGCTGACCCAATCCCTGACCCCAAACCAAACAGGCCCTTATATTTTATTAATTTAGGCTTTTGAGATAATTTAGTATCTGATTACTATATTGATCCAGTTTAATACTTGCTATATTGATCCAATTTAATACTCTTTGGATTTTTTATTTGATATACTATATTGATCTACTTTAATACTTTTTAGGTTATTCCAATAAATGATATTAGAGTTTTATGTTTGAAACTGTATACACTTTTAAGACTAAAATTACCGTGATTATACAACTAAATCAAGTCGTATATTTAATCTACTATATTGATTGAGTTTAATACATTTTAGACTTTTCTAATAAATTGTATTAAAACTTTAGGTTCAAAATTATGTACACTCTTAAAACGAAAATTACCGTGACGATATGACTAAATTGAGTCGCATATATTAATCTTTCTTAAAAAATCAAAAATTTAGAAAAATCTATTAGCATAGGTTACATAGTGGAACTGAACAAATAAAAAAAATTTTAAATAAAAGTGTTAAAATTTGATATAATTAAATCAAGATAAATAATAAAAGCATATGAATAATTTTCTACTTTTGGAAGAAATTGAACTTGGGAATCCTACAACTCGTTCTTTTTTTTCCTGAGAGATGATCAGAATTTCACTTAGGTATTAATATGCTACAAACAAATGGATGACCAAACTCATGTTGCATAATTATTATTGAAGGATTTAATCCTCTTAAAGAAAAGGTGGCACAAAACTCGTAGGATTAGCAAAAATAAAGCAACATTAGGGCATAACAAATAATTCATAGAAACTTTGTACAAAAAGTAACCTAATTAGGCACACCATATAGATTTGATAGGTATAAGGTGGCAAAAGTGATTTGAACCTGATTCAACTTAATTAGAATTCAGTTTAAACTCAGTTTTGCCCAATTAGGGTTCAGCTTAAACTTGATTGAATTTTGGATTGACTCGATTTGAATCTGATTCAGATTAAAATTGGACCTTACTTAATCCAATTAGGATTTAATTCAAACTTGATTTAAGCCAATTAGGATTTGATTTGAATTTTTTTATTTTGCTTCTCTTTGTTCTTATGAACAAACTTGTTCTCTTATTTCCAATAAAACAAAATAAATAGTAATCCTTTCTCATGCAAAATCTACTAAAGGGTACATCATAGTATAGTATTTTTTAATGTGATAAAGTTACATAATGTCTACTTATCTTTGATAAGAGAGGTATTTTTATAGGTTTACCTTGGTACCATGTTCATACTATCGTATTGAATGATCCCGATTGATTACTTTCTGTTCACATAATGCATATAACTCTAGTTTTTGGTTGGGCCGGTTTGGTGGCTCTATACGAATTAGTAGTTTTTGATCCCTCTAATTTTATTCTTGATCCAATGTGGAGATACAGTATGTTTGTTATATTCGTCATGACTCGTTTAGGAATAACCAATTCATGGAATGGTTGGAGTATTTCAAGAGGAACTATAATGATTTCGAGTATTTGGAGTTATGAAGGTCTGACAGGGGCACATATGGTATTTTTTGGTTTGTGCTTTTTAGCAATTGTTTGGCATTTGGTGAATTGGGACCTAAAAATATTCTGTGATGAATATATGAGAAAACCCTCTTTGGATTTGCCAAAAATCTTTGAAATTCATTTATTTCTCTTAGGGTTGATTTGCTTTGATTTTGGCACATTTCATGTGATAGACTTGTACAATGCTAGAACATGGGTGTCTAATCCTTATGGACTAACTGGAAAAATACATCCTGTAAATCCAACGTGAGGTGCAGAAAGTTTTGATCCTTTTGTTCCAAGAGGAATAACCTTTCATCATATTACAATGGGTACATTGGGTATATTGGCAGGTCTATTCCATCTTAGTGTTTATCCGTCTCAACGTCTATATAAAGGATTACGTATGGGCAACATTGAAACCATATTTTTAGTAATTTTGTTGCTATTTTTTTTGCAGCTTTTTTAGTTGCTGGAACTATGTGGTATGGTTCAGCAATTATCTCAATCAAATTATTTGGGCCCACTCATTATCAATGGGGTCAGGGATACTTTCAGCGAGAAATATATCAAAGACTTATGGTTGGATTGGCTAAAAATCTGAGTTTATCAAAAACTTGGTCTAAAATTTTTGAAAAATTAACTTTTTATGATTATATTAATTCGATTTGACATTATTTAGACTCCCCCAAAGTAGAGATAAAGGTCTAGGTTGAGAAATACATGCAAAAATTAGGGTTTCACGGAGAGATTTGAGAATACCTTGTGAGCTAGGATTTCGATATCAGGAGTTTCAGAAATAGCCTAGCAAGAGCAACGAATGGGATGAGGGGAAGGAGAAGTATAAGATTATATACAACTCATCACTACCGCCAGTCTTTGGATTGAACTAACTTCAGATGAGTTCCGATTACGCCCATCCGTATTTTGATTATGGTTTGCATGAAGATATGTGAACTATGGTAGTCAGTCTGTGTGGGATTTTAATTTTATCGGTGACATTGAGCCACCATCTCAAGTAGACTAGAGTATCATAAGAGTAGTAAAGCAACATATTCCACAAGAACTCCAAAGTTAAGCTTGTTCGGGCCAAGGTTTGAAATCTTGGCCAAAACGTTTTGATTTCAGCCTGTATCCGATTTCATCTTTTAGGATTTGCAAGGAATTTATCTTTTGGGGTATGTGAGGAGTTCTTCGTAGGTCTCCGATGGTGTCCTTCTACCATCCACAGAGGCTCTTCGACAAGCCACTAACGATGACCACGTTGGAGCCCAGGTGGAGATGGAGTTGGTCCTTGGCGAGCCCAACGGCGATGGGGCTCGTGCTGCAACCCATGCCGCGCAAGGTTGAAGCTAAGGATATCATTTCAGAGCTTGTATTTGTTGATGATCACTGAAGTTAGGGACGACGTTGGAGAGAAGTTATTGCAGTTGACAACAAGCATGTCAATGTCATTCGGATGCAAGCCAGTTTTTTGGAAGAGCTCGTTGATGCAAGAGAAGATGACTTACTCGGACTCCACCCAGGAATCATCTAAACTCACCTTGGGAGGAAGATAGTGCAATGACCGAGGAAGCATGGTCTCCTTGCACATTGCCAAAGTGCTCAAGAATTCTTATTTGGAATTGCACTCTCTTTTAGTTTATGAGAAATCGGCTGTACTCAGGAATGAAGCGGGGTGGATGTAGCAGGTGATCGATGGCTTGAAGCAGACGATGATCGAGATGCAAAGTAGAAGTATAACAAAAGAAGATAAGTTGAGGTTAAAAGACCTATAGGCCCGTTTATTTTGGGATCTCATTTTCAGAATTATTTTTTTATAAAATTAATATTATTTTATTTAAATTATTATAAAATTATATATATATATATTTTAAATGATTGAAACGTTAATTTTATCTTGTATGACAAGTCATTACGAAATCATTTGAAATTAATTATTCTTACACGTTTAAATATAAATACTCATCTTAATTATTTATTTATTAAATTGGTAATTTCACACAACCAGATTGATTTGACGTTAGGGCGCATAATCTCTCTCAGAAGCAAAAAAATATACATTGATACCAGGCTTGAATTCGTTTCACTAAATCCAATACGACAAGAGTCC
The DNA here is from genome assembly GCA_005019695.1 of Trichopus zeylanicus subsp. travancoricus. NCBI lineage: Eukaryota > Viridiplantae > Streptophyta > Magnoliopsida > Dioscoreales > Dioscoreaceae > Trichopus > Trichopus zeylanicus. Next base: position 1,495,301 of record RXID01014246.1, read on the forward strand.
ACAAAACCCGAAAGTTTAATACAAACCAAAATTTGCAAAACCATAACAAGCTCGCTAGAATTGTACGACCATAATAATAAGTAAACTAGTCGAAAAGCGAAAATCCCATGTCTTCGTCGCTTTCTTCCTTCTCTTCTTTCTTCTCTTCCGCAGGAGGCGCCTCGGCGGCAGCACCACCACCGCCAGAACCTGCAGCTGCCGTAGCACCAGCACCACCACCAATGAACCCACCACCACCACCTCCTCCGCCAATAATCACCTGCATCACAAATTGGCGTTATACAGCGTACATATTACCAGAAGAAGAGAGTACACGGCAACCCCTTTGAGAAAGAAAAGCAGGATCAATCTGAAAATGACCAAACACCACGAAGATCTACGGATACCCAACACAAAATCTGGATACCAACACGGCATACATCTTGATCATAAATGAAACATCTAAAATTCATTGATCAAAAGAAACATCTAAAATGTCAATATCATGCACACCCCCATTGCATAGACAATCGCACTTCGGGACAGATCAAAGTAAGACTATTAATTTTGAGCTTCTAAATGTACACTTACTCTTATCAGTTCTCCATTATTTGGGTTTGAAGAGCAAAGATACATTTAAACCAAAATCACTTTCTTTTTGAGGAATTAAATCAAACATCTTTGATCCTTTGATTCAAATTAGTAATTCATATATTGAACATGATGATGCCTGGTACATCAGCGCCCGTGAGTTTCATTAGAGATCAGATGTCTTCGTGCAAATAATTTCCATCTTAACTACATTTTATCAGAACCAGAACCTTCAGATCCATTACAATTATACGCACGATTTCAAGCTATACTCGACTGCTCATGAGAAAAGCATCCGCAAACCACTGAACATATTATATTCGATTTCTCAGAAGATCTAAGGATTAATTCCAATAGAAACAGACGAGAGAGGAAAGAAACCTGGAATACGGCGGAGGAGGGGGTGATCACGGAGAAGGACGACTGGACGCCGCCGGAGGAGTCGACAGAGCATGCGGAACTGACCAGCTTCCGCTGGAGCTCGAAGGTGGACTCCGCAGATGCCTCAAGATCACCGGAGAGCTGGTTGGCGGACCAGCCGGAGCCGGACTTCCTGCACACGAAGGTGAATACGCCCATGGCTCCTCTCCTGCCTCTTCTCTCTTCGCCGGCGCTCGAAATCGAAGGGAAGCGATAGGGAGTAACCCTAGTTCTCGGATCGAAATTTATATGGAGTCCACGGATTTCTTATTTGACGAAAATACCCGTACCGCGAAGAATGTATTACATTTATAATTCTATATGCAAGGATTTGGAGTCTCTCCGAGGACTTATTTTCGTAAATTGTTAAAATTAAATCATTATATATAAAATTTTTTTATTGAGATTGAATGAAAATGCAATGGTTATATTAATTTGTGCTAATTAGCCAACTTTAACATTTTATTAAACTAATTCGATAAAATGATAATTTTAGTTAACTAATGAGCACAAGTGCAATCACTTTATTTTTATTTAATTTCAATTAATATAATGATCTGTACACACTTTTTAATCAACTTTACCATTTCACCAAACTAAACGAATATTGTTTTGGTGTACATTTATGTAATAATGTAGTTATAAGCTATGTCAACGCTATAGGTACCTAGAATTGAAAAACTTGGATTTTAAATTTTGTCGCTCCTTATTTATTTATTTATTTATTTATTTACTTACGTATAGTTCTTTCAATTTGGTGGAGTTGGATTCCGCTGCTACCGTAGCCATCGTTGCAGTAGACCTTGATCGTAGACATGGAATCTACGGCCTAAATTTACTATAACAATTGCTCTGGTTGCAACTGAACCCAAGTCCAAATTAGTTAGCTTGCACATACATTATTTGGCACTTCCAATGTCAATGTCACAGAACAAACCAATTCATTTAACTTCCACAATAAACACTTTCAGAAAAGAAAGATATAAACCAAACAAATGCAGATTGTCCAAGAAAGCAAATATTTATATCACAAAGGTTCTAAATCTAAACCAATATTGTATCCTTTGTCAAGAGAGGAGTACTTCACAAGAGAAGACGAATTTTACATGAACACTAAAACATTAATGACTTTTACAACCAAAATAAATAATTGCTGATAGTGGATCTACAAAACCATTAAGCTCATGTTTTAAATCCGTCAGTGTGAGTGCACCACAATCCAACTTAGAGAAAATTATCTACCCATAAAAGAGAATACCTCCACAAGAGATCTGATTCGATTCCTCGAATGAAAGGATAGAAGTTAAGATCAAGTAGCCCCATTTTTTCCAAGTTGCATTGGGTGAGAGCATTACAAATGCAGCAAACCAATAGATTGGAGGGCTGGCCGACAAAAACCGGGTCGAAACCTGTTCAATTTCCCAAGCAACCTTAAACAAAGTAGTTCATAACGATAAAACATAATATTCTATTTTCAAAGTTAAAATTTCATTAGAAGAAGTCAATAGTTGAATTCTAGTATGAAATCAATCAAGTTAGGATGGAGCAAGTTCAGATCTACATATGATGCATTCTGATGTTTGTAGACAAATTGAGGCATATCTGAAACATGACTAGCAAGAAGATGGCCAAGGAAGTTCTGATGGTTCGACTAGAAGATGATCCCAAAATGATTTAGCATAATAATTACAAGCTTAAAAATTGCAAGAAAAGGAATAAACAAGAAATCTAGAAGATTGACCTGAACATGTATCACAAACAATACTGTGAATGTCAAGAATCCAAGGTAGAGGATAAAAGGGAGGACCAAGACAGAGTCGTATCCTTGCATTGTTTGAAAGAGCTCTCCACTTCTTGGCTCTTTTTGTTTGGAAGAACCAACAACACCTTCTTTCTTCTCTAGTTTTCTCAGTCTAACTGCTGACATTCCTATTTCAAGCGCAAAACAAGAGTTGACGAAGTAGAATAGTGAAGAATAGCAACATATTACATTATCAATCAAAAAGTTTGCAAACCACATTACAGGGGTATTATTACATAGCCACTATAGTCTAAATTTAACATCACAACAAACAATGACTCTTAAAGAATAGAGGTTTAGTGAAGGTCCATCATAGATAATGGCAACGAATAAAGTTGCTTGCCATATCTCACAAACTTTAGCACATCATTTTGCTCCAATTACAACAACAGAGATTTATGCAAGTCCCTATGACATTTTTTCAAATGAGTTGTAATCAGCCTTGGAAAGGGGGATGGCATTAGAAGAAGAATAATAAGAAAAGGAGTGACAGAAAAACAATTCCTACTACTGTGTGGAGAAAAGCTCATACATGCACCACACCAAGTTGAAAGGCTCTTCCAAGTAACTGTCTCCATGTTTATTGAATAAAACACAACAATTAAAGTACTAAAAAATTTTAGCAATTTGCTTAGGGTTGATACATTTACCTCCACAGCTTTTGAAAGAAAGATTGCTCTCAAAAGTATAAATAACATCTGCACTTGGATTATATTCCTGCAAGTACAGCACAGAAGGCAAACTGAGTTAAGGAAGAAAACAACCGGAGCATCAAGTTGCCTTCTCCTAGAATTAGAATTCTCTTACCAAAAGAACAAACTATACCACAAAATAGCCGAACCTACATATCTTACATTTCAGAGCATTGAGATGTAATTAAGGAAAAATACTGGATGACTTGAGGAAAGTACCAGTAATGGCTTTGCAGGAAAGCATATAAGTGAGGGATTTTTGCTTTGCACCAAGGCCTCAGCTCATCTGGAGAACCTGTACAGAGGTTGACGTATCCATATGCTTGAAAAGCCAAGTATGGAATGAATATACAAACTGAACACCACACTCCAGCAATAATAGCCTTCACTGCATACTTCGGAGCAAATGAAATCAACTTATAGTTTGTATTCTTCTATCATAAATATATAGCATAAAGTTAGAAGGATAAAACTCATGTTTCTGCAAATTTGCTTGATTTAGTTATGGGATTGTGATCCCAAAAGGACCATGAGTTGAATAGAATTTTCGGGTTATTCGCCAAACATCACCACAGAGTTAGTGTTTGATATACTCTCTTAGGTAATTATAGAAATAAAAATAGGGTTTTTTACCTACAACCCCTAAGATTTACCTTATTTACCAAAAATCAATGAACAAATAAAACAAGTTTCGAACACAAAGCTAAAAGGGCATACAATAGTAAAGTTAAGTGATCACCAACACAAAGGGAAAAAACAAAATCAACAGCTTCTTAAAGTGAACAAATCATACCCCATTAAAAGCAGAAGAGAAAGAACAAATATGCTGTTTAAGTGTCGTTTTACAAATCCAATAGATACATGAAGAATATATGATAGAATAACAACACCTGAAATAAACAAATCAGCAAGTGGTGCTTAGCATAAAGGGAAAAGCACCACAAAATCACTAAAACGCAGCACTCAAATCTTATATGTTTTAGATGTGAGCTGGGGCACAAATCATTTCAATTAAGAGAAGCTATCCTTGAGAATTACTCAGGATGAACAAACATGAATCAACATTAATGTCATTAACAACTCAGGCAAAAAACGAATCAGATGATCAAGCTACTGATGAAAACAAGGGGTGATAAAAGATATTATAAGCATAACGAATGAAAAAAATAAATTGACTGCAATAAAAAAAAGAATTAACTATAATAACATAAATTAGGCAACTAACCCAGCATATTAACTCCATAGATCACAAAAAAGTAAAAAAATAAACAAATTTAACTAGAACATACAGAATCCACAAAGACTTCCATACCTGAATCAGATAAACATATGCAACTCAGGTCGGCTGAAAACGTTATCCCCCTCATCCTCCAGAAGAGGATATGCAGCAACCAGTGCATCTTGTGATCCAATGTATAATGAGTTGTAGATCTTCCAGTAAACTTCTCTAACCCATCTTGCAGGATGGAACAAACCCTGAAGACAATAATTCAGGATAACAGCTGCACCCAAAGCCACCCTCATCCCTTCAATAGCCTCCATCACAGCATTTATCACATGGGGAGAGGTCTCAAAAATGTTTGGCCAGATATAATTGAGCAGATGAACCAAGGCATCTTCACAACCTAATCCAGCAACCCCCAAAGCCATATGTTTAACAGCAGAAGCAGCAGTCTGTCGGTGAACAAGATCCCTATTCATTAGAGCATCTTCCAGTAGTGGTGTGACAACATAAATGTAGTCCTTCCCCATTTCCCCAATATACTCGAAAAGGAAAGAAAGAGACTTCAAAACTCCATTCTGCACATTCAGCTCTGGGACACAATATTCATTCATGAGAGCTGGCAAAACAGTGAAAGGAGCACAGGTTTCTGCCACAATGGCAATAGCAACAGTAATGCACACACGATTCTGGCGCTCCTCTACCTTGAGATTATTCATAAGTGTTGCCAACACATCTTGTGGCCCAATAGCTTTGGCAATATAACCGAAAGTATTCACAGTAGCTCTCCTGATTCCCTTCTTGTGTGCCTTCAACATCTCTAGAAGCTCAAAACAAATCCTCATCCACTCTCTACCAGGAACAAACTCGGCACCACGATCAGCAATCCTTCCGACAAGATCAATACAATTCTCCTGGACCTTTTCATGTCTGTTCTTTAGGATTGGTGTTAGACGGGGTAGGAGATCCTTGATCGGAGGAGTCATTTTCGTCATACCAATGACATTAACAATAGCCTTCAAGGCACCAAGGATAGACCCCAAGACCTCAGGATACTCTTCTCCAAGATACTCGTACAAGACAACGCCCAAATGACCCATCAGCTGTTCTTCCTGGCACTGCTTCATGACACCAGCAATCCTCGCAATAAGATCAGCTGCCTGCTGCCTAACTTTTGCACTCTTGTTGTTCAAGCGCCACTTTATACTACCACATATTTGAGGAAGGTAAGGCTTCACCCTCTGACCAAGGGAATTCACCACAGAACCAAATCCGTTGAGCATAACATTAGCATCATCACTAGTCTGCTCTTGGAAGGCATACAGGAGGCCATCAATAAGAAGCTCTTCTAGCCGTGAATCAATGTCCGAAGCCCCAAGATTAGCAACTACTTTCTCAATTGTCCCCATCACCATTCGCCGGTAAGGCTCACTTTCATCTTTAAGATCCTCCACAATCCTCCCAACAATGTCGGCCACTCCCACCTTATTTGCTATCTCCACTGTAGTTTCCACAAGCTGCCTATAGTTCCTCCTATTAAGTGCTATCCTTCTAACCCAGAAATTTCTGAAGAACTCAGGTAGTATGTCATTCCTAATGTAATCAGCATCAACACCTTCAGTATTCACACATTGCTCAACCACTTTCAGCACAATCTTCTTCACTTCTTCGTCTGGGGATTGGAATTCACGAATGAGTATGAACATCACTTCCTTTGTGTAATAGCTTGCATAAACAGCATCCATGAGAGGGATAATGAAACCAATTGCCTTTAGGAAAGCGGCCAGCACCTTTCCATGATGAGCTCGGATAGCCTTCCAGAGAGGCTTCAGAACAGAATCAAAACTTTCTATACCATAAGGTGCTGCTGCTTCAGCAAGTGCTGCAAGAGACAGAGCTGTAATTGTCCTCACCTTCTGGTTCTCATCGTTGAGACCATGCTCAATCATCTCAACAAGAGATTTCAAATGTGGCAAAACTGCACACCCCATAAGAATGGCAATCTGGTGCACACTCTTAATACCAGTGTGTCGAGCCTGCCATGACTTCTTGCTCTGACACACAGCCTTCAAGAATGGTAAGAGAGCAGGAATCCCCAAAGCTGAAGCCACCACACTGAAAGTCCTTGCAGTGGTGTTCCTGACATACTCATCAATGTTATCAATATCTGGCCTCATCGCAGCAAACATTGTAGCCAAACCAGCTGCTTTGCTCAGATTAGAAATGATCTCTCGCCCTTCCACACGAGCATAGTAGTCTTCATCAATCAAAAGAGGCTCAATAACCACAAGAATCTTATGCACGAAAGGCCGAACCAGTTCGTCAAGCTTATACAGCAACCTATCAATGACTTTAACTAGAAGGTGGCGCTCCTGGTCCTCCAACGTTGGCTGCATGAGCAAAGGAAGGATCTTGTTGAACAGAGGGCCAGCACCAAACTCCCTGGCCTTGTCAGTGAGCCGACGAAGAGCAGTCTTCCTCTGGGGAGGGGTGCCATTCTTGACCTTGAGCAGTAGCTTCATGATCTTTCGCTCCTTCTGCTCCTCCGGGTTGAGCTGCTCCTCATCCTCCTCCTTCAACAGTTTCTCAAAGTACTGATAGTCTACCGGCTTCATGAATGGCAAGCCACCAGAAGCCTCTTTGGGTACATCAAACTGCTGCCCCCGGTTCTCTTCAGGAATAGCGTAAAGGTGAGTACCTAATGGAGTAGGAGTAGCCAAGAGCTTCCTTGCCGGAGTTCTAATTGGTACGTAAGAAGCTGGGGGATCCAAAATCTTGTATCCTTCCTGAGGGAACATGGAATCTATCTCTTCATCAGCGAGAGGCCGGTTCTTTTCTTCAATGTCCCTCTCCCAGCGAAGAAGGTTGTACTGCTTGGGAGTGATGGCACCGGAGAGCTTAATGGCACTGGAAGTCGGCGTAGCAAGGTCAACACCACCAACAGGAGTGGCGCCAGGGGTAAAAGCAGCAGCGGGGGTAGCCACACCAGGGAGTGGGGTAGCAGCGCCCGCTGCAGGGGGAAGATCCCACCCAGTTCGCACCGGCTTCGGGGTTGGGATAGCAGCGCCCGCTGCAGGGCGAACATCCCACCCAGATTGCTGCCGCTGCAGGGCGAACATCCCACCCAGATCGCTGCCGCTTCAGGGTTGGGGTTACCCCACCATACTTGGGCGTCGCATCCCATGCCATCCCCGCTGGTGTCGCCCCAGATGTCGTGCCACCTGCCGGTGTTGTGTCCGCATCAGCCAGTCGCCCAGGGGTGGGAGTCTTGTCCCATCTATTCCGGCGGACAACAGACGGTGTCGCATTGGCAGCGACCCTCCCCGGGCCGAGTTTTTGCTTCCTAGCCTCCGGCTCCTGCGATTGATCCCATCTGTTCCTTATCTTCTGTGGTGCCGGCTTGGCTTTCTCTTCCTCCTTCTTTGCAATCTCCCGCAGCACCTCCTCCTTCCAGCGTTTGAGCGCTTCCTCCTGCATCACATCCGCATAGGTCCGATTCCCTGGCTGTGGAGTAGTCTCGCCCGACGCAAATGGATCGTTACGCTCCGGCGAAATAATCAGGTTGAGCCGACGTTTGTGGTAGTCATCCTCCCGATCAGCGATGCTCGCGGGCTTCTTGAACCTGGAGTCCTCCTCGGAACCGCGGGGGATGTCAGAGAGGGACTTGGGGCGAGTGTAGGAGGCCATGCGGTGGGCGAGGTCCCGGCCGGAGGCATCATCCGCAGCGTCATCCTCTTCCTCCGTGATGGCAATGGAGCGCTCGTAGCCTTGGAAGCGGTCAGGGCCATCACCACCGTAGAGGTCGGCGTCGAATGTGAGGGAGGTGAGGGAAGCCCGCTGCACGTCCATACTCCGCCGCTCCTCCTGCGTCCTATTTTGTGAACATCAACTTATAACAAGTCACTTACCAGAAATCACTCTTCTTTCCAGCTTAAACCTCAGATTAACATCGCAATCGACCAAGGAAAACCATGATAAAGAAAGGCGAGTGTCCATTGGGTTCCAAACCGCCGCAAAGGGGATTTAGAACAAGTTTCAGAAGAGTTTGGAGGAAAAGGTAAAGAAACTAGCTTCTTACTTTACCTGCAACTAATTCAGTATGACAAGGCTGTTTCCCAGGTCTGGAAGCTGCTTAACTGATTAACTTGCGACCCACAAAAACACCAGCAATGTTAGATAAATTCTAGCTTAAGCCACAATATTCGAAGATCAATAAGAGAAAAAAAAAAAAAAAACAACTGGAGTGACAAAACTTGGTAAAGACGAGTAATGTATCAAAAAAACAACACTAACAAAATCCAGCTAAATAGTCGACAACAAGATTTTTACTGAAACAGTTACAACATATCCATTGATTCAAAGCTTAAAATCAATCAAAACTCTATCAGTTCTATTCTGGGATGGCTTTCACTAGAAAATCACAACCGGCAGATCCAAGGACGACTGCTTGTTTAAAGCAACTATCTGGAACAAGCTTTAAAAAATCGAATTTTTATATTTTTAAGGGAAGATCGATAGACAATACCGCAAGGAAAGATTTTTTTTGTTTCCCAGCCGGAGCGACAGATAGACTAGAAATATAAATCAATAGCGAAAGAAAAAAAACCATAAGAAGGGTTTCGCTTTGCATCCATCCAGACAAACAACAAAAAAAAAAAACGCTAAAACTCAATCAATTGAAAGGAACAAAGAGAAAAAAGAAGAAAAATATGTAGATCTGAACACGTACTTGCGAGATGAGAAGAGTGCTAGCGGCGAATCGAGTAATCTGAAGAAAGAGAGGCGAGAGGGCGCCGATCGCATGCGCAGGAGACGAGAAAGGCAGGAGTTTCCGCTGCTTAACCCGAGATCAAACCTCGGATTCAACAACGCTGCTGCAATTTGAGGGTTGGGGAGGAGGAGGAGACAGCAGGCCCGACCGGAGATCGGAAATCGAATTCGAGATCGAGGGAGATCGAGAGAGAGAGAGAGAGAGCGAGCGCGTCCGGACTCCTTCGCCGCCCACCAGATACTGACACGCGTCGGGACTGGTGCGGTTACGATTCCGAGGCGGTTTCATGGAACTAGAACCGTCAGATCGTGACAGGAAACGATGCTTCTGGATCGGTCGCAATTGGTTTCAAACTTTTTACGCTTAATTTGTTGCCCAGAAAAATTTGAAATTTACAAACTACGATCTACAATTTTTTTTGTTTAAAAAACCCCAAAAGTTTGAATTTTGTTTTGTTTCAGCAGAACCAGTGTAATTATATTCCTAACAACAACACCATGGTAATATTAAGAGATTTTTACGTCCAACCTAATATAATGTACTATATTTATAAAAAATCTTTCACAATCTTAATCTTTATCTATAATTTTACCCTTCAAAATTTATTCATTAACTAAAATTTTAATAAAAAAAATTTTTTTCTTTATAAAATTTTATTTAAATCTCTCAAAAATTTTAACTTCCCATTTTTCACTTTTTCTCCTAAATTTTTATGAATAAATCTTTCAAAAAATTTTAAATTAAAAACTTAATATTCATACATTTTTTTAAAAAATCTTAAATAATTTTATTTATAAATAATTACACATTTTATAATTTTTTAAGTAAAATTTTACGAAAAAACTTTGAAAACTAAGAAAATTTATTTTTACAAATAAACCCTCCATAAAATTTAAAATTATATTTTAATATGTGTAAATTTATAAATAAGTTATAAATAAATTTCAACTTTAACATTTTTTAAAAAAAATTTACAAAAAAATTTGAAAGTTTTAAAACTTGAATTTTATAATCTTGACATAGATACGGGAATCTACAGCCCAAATTTACTATAACAATCGCTAGGGTTGCAACTGAACCCAAGTCCAAATTAATCAGATTGCACATAAATTATTGGGCACTTCCAATGTCAATGTCACAGAACAAACCAATTCATTTAAATTCCACAAGACACTTTCAGAAAAGAAAGACATAAACAAACAAATGCAGCTTGTCCAAGATTGTATCACAAAGGTTCTAAATCTAAACCAATATTGTATCCTTTGCCAAGTGAGGAGTAATTCACAAGAGAAAACAAAATTTACATGAACACCAAAACATTAATGATTTTTACAACCAAAATAAATAATCACTGATAGTGAATCTACAAAACAATTAAGATCATGTTATAAAACTGTCAGTGTGAGTGCACCACAATCCAACTTAAGAGAACATTATCTACCCATAAAAGAGAAACCTCCACAAGAGATCTAATTTGATTCCTCAGGTGAAAGGATAGAAGTTTGAGAAGAGCAGACTTCCAATAAGAATGTAACCAGTAAAATAAACCAAGATCAAGTAGCCCCATTTTTTCCAAGTTGCATTGGGTGAGAGCATTACAAATGCAGCAAACCAATAGATTGGAGGGCTGGCCGACAAAAACCGGGTCGAAACCTGTTCAATTTCCCAAGCAACCTTAAACAAAGTAGTTCATAACGATAAAACATAATATTCTATTTTCAAAGTTAAAATTTCATTAGAAGAAGTCAATAGTTGAATTCTAGTATGAAATCAATCAAGTTAAGATGGAGCAAGTTCAGATCTACATATGATGCATTCTGAAGTTTGTAGACAAATTGAGGCATATCTGAAACATGACTAGCAAGAAGATGGCCAAGGAAGTTCTGATGGTTCGACTAGAAGATGATCCCAAAATGATTTAGCATAATAATTACAAGCTTAAAAATTGCAAGAAAAGAAATAAACAAGAAATCTAGAAGATTGACCTGAACATGTATCACAAACAATGCTGTGAATGTCAAGAATCCAAGGTGGAGGATAAAAGGGAGGACAAAGACAGAGTCGTATCCTTGCATTGTTTGAAAGAGCTCTCCACTTCTTGGCTCTTTTTGTTTGGAAGAACCAGCAGCACCTTCTTTCTTCTCTAGTTTTCTCAGTCTAACTGCTGACATTCCTATTTCAAGCACAATACAAGAGTTGACGGAGTAGAATAGTGAAGAATAGCAAGATATTACATTATCAATCAAAAAGTTTGCAAACTACATAACAGTGGTATTATTTCATAGCAACTAGAGTCTAGATTTAACATCACAACAAACAATGGCTCTTAAAGAATAGAGGTTCAGCGAAGGTTCAGTGAATAAAGTTGCTTGCCATATTTCACTGAACTTTCGCATATCATTTTGCCCTAGTCACGACAGCAGATATTTATACCAGCCCCTATGACATTTTTTCAAACGAGTTGTAATGAGCCATGGAAAGAGGGATCCATTAGAAGTAGAAGAATAAAAAAAGGAGTGATGGAAAAGCAATTTCTACTACTGTGTGGAGAAAAGCTCATACATGCACCATACCAAGTTGAAAGGCTCTTTCTCCTAATTCCAAGTGTCTCAATGTTTATAGAATAAAACACAGCAATTAAAGTACTAAAAAATGTTAGCAACTTGCTTAGGTTGAGATAGTTACCTTCACAGCTTTTGAAAGGACGATTGCTCTCAGAAGTATAAATAGCATCTGTACTTGGATTATGTTCCTGTAGGTACAGTATAGAAGACAATTTATCTCCTTGTGCTTCGCTCAATAATTGAACGACTTGAGGCAGTGATCTTGCATACTTGGCAATTGAGAAAACTCCTAGTGCTAAAATTGGAAATGCAAGAAGAAAATTTGGGATCTGCTTCACTTGAAAATATCTCAAAAATCCAACACCCCTGACAACAGAACAATAGATCTATTGAGATAGGGAAGTTGCCCTCTCCTAGAATTAAAATTCTCTTACCAAAAGAGCAAACTATACCACAAAATAATCAAAACTGCATATCTTACGATTCAGAGCATTGAAATGTAATTAAGGAAAAATACTGGATGACTTAAGGAAAGTACCAGTAATGGCTTTGCAGGAAAGCATATAAGTGAGGAATTTTTGCTTTGCACCAAGGCCTCAGCTCATCTGGAGAACTTATACAGAGGTTGACGTATCCATATGCTTGAAAAGCCAAGTATGGAATGAATATACAAACTGAACACCACACTCCAGCAATAATAGCCTTTACTGCATACTTCAGAGCAAATGAAATCAACTTATAGTTTGTGTTCTTCTATCATAAATATATAGCATAAAGTTAGAAGGATAAAGCTCATGTTTCTGCAAATTTACTTGATTTAGTTGTGGGATTGTGATCCCAAAAGGACCATGAGTAGAATAGAATTTTGGAGTTGTTAGCCAAACATCACCACATAGAGTTGGTGTTTGATATGCTCTCCAAGGTAATTACGGAAATAAAAGTATACCAAAAATCTACAAACCAGTTGATAGCAGGCCATATCTTAAGTATTGGCTCCTCCACTGGAAATACAACTCAAAAAACCCTGTAAACTTCCCAAGTATGGAAAAGGAGACTCTAGGAAGTAGTAAGATAGCAAGGTTTCATATATGAAAAGCAATCCTCTTGAAACAGAGTATCAAAATACAGTCCAGTCAAAAATGACATGGGATTTAGTAATACTTACTTTGGCCTTCCGCTTCTGGAGAATGGCTTTATAGGCTTGAACCAATGCTAGAAACATGAAATAGCCAGCATTAACAGTTCCATTCGACCTAGCTGAACCAGACACAGCAAGCAGGAGCATGGCTAGAGTATTAGCACCAGTAAATAAGTAGAATATTCCTCCAAGTGAAAACAAGGCATACAGACTCTCCGAATATCTGCCAAGAGACACTTGTATCTTATTCATTCTTGATTCAAAAAAAATGTCCTAAGGTTTGGAAAAAGGCCCAGGAGCAGATAAGTTACACTGATGAATAAAATATGGATGCAGGATTGAAGCAGAACAAAACGGAGGCTAGTAGAGCTGCTTTTGAGTCCTTCAATATCAGAACTGAAAGTCTTAAGGAAGAGAAGAAAAGAGTCACTCAATTATTTCCAAACTGGAGTATTAAAAAAATTAAACTCTCAAAAAGTTGAAAATATTGGATAAACTACAAAGTCAATAAACAGCAAAATTTATACAAAGCGAAAACATATGACTGCATGAAATAAAATTAAAAGACAGTCAATAGATTCTGACGGCAGAATACAACAGAATATTTTACTTAACTTCTCATTTCATCAACTACCAAAAAAAAAAAATCTGTTTTCTTCGCTTGTAATTAAAACATGCATTACTATTTCCATTGTATAATAAACAGTCATTTACCCATAGCTATATCAAAGGCATGGAAACAACATCAATGTCTAAACTACACTATCGAAAAAGACCCTTGACTTAACTTCAAAGAGAACACAACATCAAAAAAAGGGTCCAGGTACCAGAAGCTAACACTGAAACATGCACAAGCACAAATTGCACTGAAATACATTGAATCACCAAAGGTTTTAATTTACGGGATTATTGTAAATGCAATTTTTGTCAATCCTGCATTTTCTTCAAAGACAATTAAGTCCTTATTCTTACTAATATTACCAAACATTCACCTGACATACTTCTAGAAGATATTATTAGTCCACAATCAAATCAGGTTTTTAAGTTTTAACAAGTATATCAATCACACAAAATACAACAACTCACAACAGATAGTTTAAGAAGTACTGCAATACAGTAATCATGCCAACGACAGAGTAAAATTATACAACTAAACAACGAACTCACCTGTAAAAGTAAATTGCTGCAAATACAAATGCAATGTTGTTAATCACATATCCTGACAATGCAAGCACGGCTCTGTACCCCACTAGTGGCACCAATGGAGACAAAACTGCATCCAGAAACCTATTTTGAGAAAAGCAATCCCAATAAAGCCTCAATCCAACTACTCCATCCATCTCACTCACTCCAAAATGTTTTTTGAGGGGGTTTTTAACATTCCACAATTAAGTTTGAAAAATATTATTCACTTGTATGCCTCCACTAAACCACATAATTTGCATATATACTAATCTTTCATTTCCACCATTCTAGTCAAAAAGGCAAAAATTTTACTAATATCCTTAAAACTATACCCCTTAAACAAGTTCCATTATTACCACTAGGAATTTAGCGTTGCATTGCTTACCTCGAAGTAATATTATTTTTTTTTTTGCAATATTCTAGATATACAGATATCACATATTGAAGGATTCTGCTCCCATTAAACTAATAATCAGTCATCTTTTATACATAGCTAATGATCACTCAGAGCTCAGAGTTAACATGCAATTTACAAACTTTAAGAAAGAAACATGCAAGATTAAGATTAGTACCGGAGCGGGAGAGGAGGGAGAGGACGGCAGGAAGGAGAGGGAGGAAGGCGAAGGACTGCTCGTGCTCGTAGCCGCACTCGGCAATTCGGACGAAGTAGACGCCGTCCCATACCACACTGCGCTCAATCGCCGCCGCGAGTTGGGGGAAGAGAACCTGATCCCTTGGCGACAGCGGCCACGTAGACCGGGCGGGGAGACACGGGGGATTGATGGAGGCGGAGGTGTCGTACGGATCGAAGAGCAGGTGGAAGAGAAGGATTAAGGACAACACGAGGATTCGGGAGAGGATGGAGAGGCGGATGACTGCATCGCCGCTGCCGGAGATCGGCATCATTGTTGTCCCCATCGGAGAGAGAAATAAGAGATCTAGATTGCTGAAAAATGCAAGAAGAGGGAAACCAGGACCCGGTTTGTTTGATTAGCAAATACAATTATCATTTTTATCAATTTTCCGAAATTGGATGTTTAGTTAAAGTAAAAATTACTAAATTTGATGATTTGTTTAAAATTAAATAAAAAATAAATTTGATATTAAAATTAGTTAAATTAATATGTAGAAAATAATAAAATATTATAAAATAGTCCGAAAGATAAATGATATAAAAATATAATTTAATTAATTAAGAATTTATTTAATATAATATTGTTTATATGATTATGAAATATTTTTTCCAAACATAAATTACGTACTTTTTAAAGAAAATTAATAGCTTATTTATAACCAAATAGAAAAATATAATACATTTAATATAAAAAATAAAAAATTAATTTTAAAATTAATAAAATTATACAAAAATGACTAATATTGGAGGGTTATACAAATATATATTAATTTATCAGGAATTTGTTTAAAAAATAATAAAATTATACAATATGGTTTTTGATCATTCTTGTACAATTCAAAAATAATTCACGTATTCCACAAATTCTGCAACAAGGCCTTGTTCCAATGTTAAACCACAACCAGAGCACCAGTCCATAACAAAACAAAATACAGAGATAAATTCCAACCCCATGAGAACCAAGAAACCTAAATTAATCCGAACTAAACATCCAAAGGAACTAAAAGATCATGCTCGTCTAAAGGTCTAGATCCCAGACCGGTATGCGTCCTCATGTTCTGTTCATCCAGTTTTCTACAGACCAGAAAATTTCTATTTATTGGAAGAAAGTCAAGCAACCTGCCTCTTGATCTAAAAACAGTTTTTATAAAATATTTTCTCTACAACCACTAACATCAATGTAGAAAAGGATGAAAAGGATCTTAGATAGCCACACTCAACATCATTAATTGAAAGTTTAAACAGCTAGCTAAATCTAAGATTAAACTGGAAAGCAAAAGAATTCAGCCAAGACAAAATCTAAAAAAGATCATAATTCTCACTCCAAAACCCATTACACTCCTAGAAACTGGAACAAAAGAGGGACAAAATCAAGATCTAACCAATCAAAATCCAATATTTCCCCCTCTAAACCACTGGTTGAAAGCTAGCATAGATTTTCCATAAAATGGATCAAACCCGCTCCAGAGAAGAAGCAAAGATCGAAAACTTTTCGCAAAATAGATCAAAACCACTCCATAGAATCAACCAAAAATCGAAACTTTTTCATCAAACACACCTCGAAATGACCAGAACTACCAAATGGAAGTCAGAAAAAAAAAAAGGAAAAGCAAGCTTGAAAAATTCCTCTCCTAGATCGAAGGTTTGGAAGCAGAAAATTGCGTGCTTTCGGCGGACTTTTGAGATGTGGCTGTAGAGCTCTAGGCGGCTGACGAAATGGGACAAAAAAGGATAAAGAAGAGTAGAGAGGAGAAGAAGGAAATTGGAAGAGAAAAGAGGAAAGGCGACGGAACCAAGGTTGGCTCTCTGATTTCTTTCTTTTCTTTCTTTTTGGTTGTCAAAGGCGACGAAAGCCGATGACTGCACGGCCGGATCTCGTGGGCGGACGGAGATGGAGGACGGAGCTCCTCCAAGGTCGAATCGGCACGACGGCGAGCTCGTCAGCGACAAGCATGGGAGAGGTCCGGGAACGATCGCTGAGAAGAGAAGATTGGGGACGAGCTTGAGGATCTGAGGTATATTGGCGAGGAATCGGTGAATTTCTCACCAATTCCTGATAAACGTAATACCGGTGGACCCCGTCAATTCGATTTAAAAAATAGAAATTCAAATCTCTGGAATTTGAAATTAACTAATTTTTAAAATTTCGAATTTCGAAATCGAATTAAAAATTGAGAAAATTAGATCTTTAAATTCTCTAATTTTTTCAATTTTATAATTCTGAAAGTTGATCCAAATATTTCATAAATATCTAATTTTGGTGTATGGAAAAGATGTTTATACAATAATGTAGTATAACTGATGTCAAAGCCATAAATGCCTAAAATTGAAAAACCTGTTTTGTAAGCAACTAAGCTTGGACTTTAAATTTTGTTGGTATTCATTTTTAATTATTTTTACAACAAAACAACTCGTAGTATAGAGCAGAATAAATATTTATAAATAAAAATAAAAAATACCTAGCGTTGCTTCATATTTGATGGAAGTACTAATGTACTATGTCAAAGTACCATGCAGGTCATCGAGTATTGATGTTAATTATAATAAGAAGATACATCATTTTGTCATAATATATTACGTTTCTCTTTGAAAGACCTATTCAGTTATAGAAAATTACCTTAGTTTTTTTAAAAATATATTTTTTTAAAAAAATAGAGATGTTCAAAGATTTCAATTTGAAAAATTAAAAACTAATTTTTTATTTTTTCAAATTATACTTGATTTTATAAAACACTTTAAAGTTATTTTCTCAAAATTTTCTTGTAATTTATCTCCAAAAAATATGCATTTCTATGTGTTTCTCATTTTTTTCACAATTTAAATATTGCTATTATCCATTTATTGTTCTTTGATATATTATTCACATTCGACTTTTTTTTTAAGTATTTTTTTGTAATCACCAGAGTTCACTATCTCTTAATTGTTATCTATCTTCACCGGTTGGGATAAAAAGAGATTTTGAAAAAAAACTTGTAGATAATATTTATAAGTTTTACTGGAAATTTTTTTTTTTTTTCTTCAGCCGGAGCGACAGACAGACTAATAATATAAATCAATAATCGAAAAGAAAAAAAACCATAACAAGAGTTTCGCTTTGCATACATACAGATTCAGACAAACAACAAAACAAAGACACTAAAACTCAAATCAATTGAACGGAACAAAGAGAAAAAAGAAGAAAAATATGTAGATCTGAATACGTACTTGCGAGATGAGAAGAGTGCTAGGGAAGAATCGAGTAATCTGAAGGAAGAGAGGCGAGAGGGCGGGCGCCGATCGCATGCGCAGGAGACGAGAAAAGCAGGAGTTTCCCCTGCTCAACCCGAGATCAAACCTCGGATTCAACGACGCTGGTGCAATTTAAGGGTTGGGGAGGAGGAGGAGACGGCAGGCCCGACTGGAGATCCGAGATCGAATTCGAAATCGAGGGAGATCGACCGAGAGAGCGAGCGCGTCCGAGTGGCCTCCGGTGCAAAAAATAAAAGTGAACCCCTGAGAGGGCAGTTTCGTCAATCCACATCTCCCGGCGCGATCCCCCGCCGTCTCCCTCTTCTTTGCTTGGTCCTTTTTTCCCGTCGATCCCCTCGGTGAAGCGCGAGCAATCAAAAACCCGAATGGCCCCGCGGTAGCAGAGAAGCCTCCCGATTTCTCCATTCCTAGAGGTCGATTCGCGGATCTCCAATGGCGCGGCGGCCTTCCGGCCGGAGGGAGCTGTTGGAGCGATGGAAATCGATCCAGGAGGAGCAGGACTACAACGATCCCTCTCCCGCCAAGCAGCGCCACATCCAGCTATTGAAGGAGGAGTGGTTTGGAATCAATCTCCTTTCGCTTTCCTTTTAGATTTTTTCTAAAATTTGGTCTCGCTTTCATTGGAAATGCTTTTATTTTGTTATGAGAATGGCGTGGCTATATGCTTTGGAGATTGTGATATGCGATGTTTCGTATGAATGCGTTGGCTCCATGTGAGCGTCTGATGGTTGTTTTGGGATGGAAACACAAGTAAAGGATTGGCGCATGTAATGTATTTGATTTGAGCTTAGGAATCTTCCTCCTTGGAGTAGTGCCTTCAAGTACGTTAATTTTTGTTGAAAAGCTGTAGTTTATTGAGTACTGATAGCTAGTTTAACAATGAAATACATTGGATATCAAAGTAAGTGGAATAATTGTGTCAGAAAGCATAAAATGAATAAACAGTAGCGGTGAATTATTATGATTTGTTTGTTCAAGGATATGGGAAAAGGGATTTATATTTGCAGAGTGCTTGTTCTGTCATCATTTGGAATGTATATTTGCATTGTAGAGTCCCAATTTTGTGTAGGAATATGATGCTTATATTCGATTTTGATTCTTCTCTGCCTCACGAAATTCCATGTCCATTATTGTCCAATCTTTGCACGTCTGGTTTGTTTGTGCTAATGTGATTCTTTTGATGCAGGTTTTCAGACACCTTTAATTTTTTGGTTAACTTGCCAAATGATATCCATATTTGGTGTGGCTATGCTGATTTGATGGGGCCTCTTTTAGAGACATTCCACAATTACTTCAATGAAAAATCTCAGGACTCATCACTCAAGCTTGTTTGGAAGAGAATGTCTGCAGAAATGAGACGATGCACACAGTGTATATGCCAGCACCATCAAGCCCAGGAAGCCTATGGCACTGAGTTTGAATCAGATACTGTCGAACCACTTCTCAAAGTGTTAAAGTCTCTTGATGAAGAAAGGGTCTCTGAGCATCTGAACGAGATCAATGCAAAGATTGGTCAAAAAGAATATGATTCTGAGTTCCATGGTGCAGAAGTTATCAGCTTGATGTTTGAAGTATGTTTTCTTCTCTTTTCCTTTTGCTTGCACTTGTTTTGTAACTCTCTCTGTAGGATTATGTAACTTTTTTGACCTGCCAAAATTTTCTTTTGCCTCTTTCACATGCTTCATGGATCCAATCCTTAATTTGATCTTGTATTTTTGTACAAATTCCAAACAACATTATGGTTTTGAATTTTATCTCATTTGGAGTGTACAGAATGATAGTTTTTTCCCACATTATTCTCCGCATTTTAGTGTTGAATTCCGTGTGTTGATCTGATTATTCATTTTCTCAATTTTGCTCCACATAAAACCTGTTCTATTGAAAATACGTCCCTAATCAATTTACTTGTCTAGAATCTGTTCTCTCGCATTTCACTTGTATTCTTTGATTACATAAGATGACCAGCCATTGGATATGTCTTCAATATTCATTCCACAATCAGATAGATTTATTTTTTCTCTATCATTTCGTTATTCTAGGACCCCTTGTTTGGGTCATTTTTATTTGTTGTCTAGCAATGTGAATTTGGTTCAGCATTATGTGTGTATGTGTTTTTAACCAGGTGACTTCTTCATTATCGTTGCTTGTATTTTTTAGCTCCTTCTCCCCTTGAGCGTCCTTTTTTTATCCATTTCAGGTGTTAATGTTTCCTGTTTTATTGGATGACCTGTCATTAGTCAATGAGTTCCAAATCTTCATTGAAGCAGTTGATAACTCTCATGAAGTCACTCTTGCTGGGCGCCAACAATATCCTGTAATATCCTTTTGCATAAGTTTTGGGGCTTGAGTTTCTATAACCACCCTTATTGAATATCTGTTGGTAAGGTAACCACCCTCATTGAATACTCTTATTTTTTCAGGGTGTGTATGCACTGTTTTTCCTCAAAGGTGGAAAAGCTCGGGCTATTGGGCTTCGTCTTGCTGGATGCTTGGGAAAGCTTAGGTAGTGTTCACGTGAACTTTTTTGTTCATTATCATTTGCGAATCATTGATTGCATTTATTTTCAGTATATTATCTGATGCTTAATTTGTATATATGGAACACACTCACTCTTGGCAAGTTGACTAGATTCGCTCTTTAGAAACCCTCTTATTTTGTGTATTACAAAAATAGAAGATAGTAACCAACTATTTGGGTTCATGTCTAGTCTACCTATGATACTTCATGCCAAATAAATTTGATTATGATAACCCTACATCCTTTCAGATCGCTATTTTTCCTTCTGCAATTATAATCTTTTAAAGTTAGGAGATTGGGAGCGTCAAGTTTCTCCATTAAAGATAATTGATTACTATCTTTCTAATTCCATTTGCATTGTTCTACTGTTCTCCTAAATTCCATATATAAAGCCACTCCCCATAAATCTAGATGAATTCTGTCTATATTGCACATTATCCATATTGGGATTCCCAAATTCTTCTCTTCTTGAAATTTGATGTTTATATATAGCTCAGATAGATCCACAATCCATTCATCATTTCCTAAAGGACTGACTGGTCACCGAAAAGTGTGGCATGATCTTTTACTAATATTTGCTGCTTTTGAACATGATGGCCATGGTCAAGCTGTTATGAGGAAGGCAAATTCACACACACAAGTTAACGGGATAATATGTGATTAGTGCTAGGCATTCTCCATGTTCTACTGCATGGATCAGTGGTAGTTTGTATTCAGTGCTCATTTATAGGTAATTCTGCAATACATATGGATGATGAAGGCTATTAGAAGGTGTAATCTATATGGAATAGTATATCTGGCATCCGTGGATCAGTATCAACTTCAAAGCTATGTTGATTTCTTTGCTTGGTAGGTTTTGCCTTTTTATCTATGTAGAATATGTGATTATTTCCAGTTCCTGATTTTTAGCAGAACTTGGATTTTTTTTCCTCTTGTTGTCATGAAATGACATGCTGCTATGGCAGCATCAAAGGCTTGAAAGCTTGACACGCTGGATTGAAATCGAAACACATTCCAAAGATATAAAAAGGCTTAACAATGTGCATGTGTTATGATCTGTTCGTGTTGTTTTTGGTATCTGATTATTTTCAATCTATACCACAATTTCCAAACAAAACCTGGTCTACTTTTGTCAACAATATATGATGCGCGACAACAACTTCCTCAGTCATCTTGATATTTCAGAGACAATGGACCCTGGATTTTTCTTCTAATGGTTTGTGCTTTCTATCTGCAATATTATGGATGATTGCATTATGTGTTCAGCTAGGAATGGTCAATTCTTTTACTTCATTTGCGTGATTTATTACGCTGAATATTGGGGAAAACTCTTTTGATGGATTTCTGTGTTAATGCAAGTATTTTTTAGGAGAGCAACAGATTTGGAACCCTTGCAAGCCCTGCTGAGGAAATACATTGGGGTTTTGGAAACAGAAGTTTTGCTATCTACCAATGACATCTCAAGGCCAAGAGTGCAGCTTGAGCGAATAACCGTGTGGTCTGGTATCAAAACATTGTATGTAGACTACAATCTCCATTGCCAATGTTATCTTTATTGTTCCATTGTGACATGTCCTTTTTTCAACTGTGCTTATTTTTTTCCTTCAACAATTGTGCTTGTATTCTGTAGACTTGGGTTTCTCGAGCCTCTGGCCTATGAAGAAGGGATATTGGAGAAGTACCCAATTTTTCTAAGCATTGTACTCAACCATGTGAGCGATGATACACCTGAATTTTCACATGCTGTCACTTGCCTAAGGTCCTCTTTTGAAATGCTTGG
The DNA here is from genome assembly GCA_005019695.1 of Trichopus zeylanicus subsp. travancoricus. Classification (NCBI taxonomy): domain Eukaryota; kingdom Viridiplantae; phylum Streptophyta; class Magnoliopsida; order Dioscoreales; family Dioscoreaceae; genus Trichopus; species Trichopus zeylanicus. The sequence goes on from RXID01014246.1 coordinate 1,517,845, forward strand.
TGGGTTTTTTGTTTTTTCTCTTTTTAATAACTATTGGTGTCCAGATTGTTGTCAAGCAAGAAGCTGATATCTCCAAATCTTTGGTGTACTGACAGGATGTAAACTTTGGTTCAAGACCTCTTTATCACCAAGCATGATGCGCAACACTTTACTGGGTCAGTGTTTTCATACTCGAAATGAGAAAAGCCATAAAGAAATATTCGATCTTTTTCTGCCGTTTTTACAGGCATGTTCACGAATTTGTTCACGCAGTGTAAATTCTTATGTCTTTGTACTCCATGTGGAATGTACTGACTGTATTATATAATATGAAGTTTCTAATGTCTTTGTACTTTCTGTATAGTCACTTGAAGCTTTACAGGATGGTGAACATGAAAAGCAAAGGAGGCATTTTCTTTATTTTCTTCTCCATCAAGTAACACAGAGTAATAACTTCAGTATGCTAATGAGGAGAACTGCTCGCAAGGTTTGCCCTACTGCTTTTATTAGATATATAAATGGGTCAGTGAAATATATATAGACAAATAATTTTTGCTGGTATTTATTTAGATTTGGTGGTGTATGAACATTCTGTTCCTTGATAGCAAGTCTTATCAAACACATATCTGGGTTTGTGCCTGCTTTGGTTTGAAACTTTCTTAGCTTTTTCAAAGCAAGCTGGGGTCAGGTTCAAGACTGGTTTATTTATCAATTTTTTGGTTGTGTCATCAAGCTGAGTAGTTTTGTTCTCTAGGAAATCCAATCCCTGGTTGGCCACATCTTATATAAATGAGAATTATTGGTATCAGCCAATGATTTTATGCTCAACTTGGACTTCGTGCTTATTCTTTTGTATCTGTTTTTTCCCAGATCGCTCTTCTTATCATACAACGTGGCTATATGATGAATCCGCCCTGCCCTCCTTTAGAATGTGCACATATGTGGTGAGCTCTTTGAATCTCTTTAGTCTTTACCTTTTTCTATTATACATACCTTTGGTACATTACCATCTTTCTGTTTATATCTGCATGTAAATAAGCCATTATTATCACTATTGCCTGGTTGATAACATCTTTCCTTTTGAGTTGGACAACGTTCTGAGTTCGATTTTGTTCCATAGGGGTCCATCTTTGGTGTCATCTTTGAAGGATTCATCTCTTCATACCTCTTTGCGTCAGCCTGCATTTGATCTTATCAACACTATCATAATTTTGGATGCTTGTGCTATTGTATACTTAAAACCCAAGTCATATGCAAGTTCTGTTGTTGACACTGATATTTATGCCAATTTTGTTGATGGGGAGGAGGAAATCCCTTTCTCAGATGATGTGGAGAACAACTCTTGGAGGGAATTTGGAATCCAGAGCAAGCTCAGCTCTCATGAATGCAAAGAATGGATGTGCATTCCAATGTTATGGTTTGAGGTTCTTATTGAGTTGGATCCTGCAATTTTGCCAATATCATTTTCGAAGGCTGTTTTCTGGGCTTTATCTCATATTTCTATGATGGAGACTAACTTAAATATGGATTCATCAATCCCAATGAGAGAATGGTTGTCACTCTTTGCTCCTGACATCTTATCATCTTTCGGATGGGAAGTTCCAACTGGCAATAATGACGGTGGAGATGGGAAGGAGTCCAGAAATGCTGTCAAGATGCCATTAATGTGGAATGCATTGATGAGAACATTGAAGAGGTTTGTCTGTTGTAATTCCTTATCCATATTCGATGATTGATGCTACATTAATGTTAGAATACAACATCTTCTTTCCAATGGTTGTGACAAGTTTATTTATTTTTCTACACAACATTAAGATGATATCTAGGATCTTGGATTTAGGTTTGCTGCTGAATTTATCATGCGGATGCAGAAACGTGAACTTCAGAAGCAATGGACCTGGGAACCAGAAATGGCAGAAAGTTTGATACTTTTGCTTATAGATCCTAATGAAGTGAGTGTGCTGGCAGTTAATGTCTTTGGAAATTTATTGGGACTTGGGATGGGAGAGTCCTTGTCTATCCTGATAGTTTGAAAAATACTTTTGTTTATGTTATCTGTATCATGGTAGATAAGAATTGGCCATCTTCTTTGTTGTTTGAATTGGAGTAACAATATGTATTATATCTTAGACCTTTTCCTTATCAATTTGCGATGTCTATTCTTCCATTCATTTGCAGAGTATGAGGCAAGTTGATAGAGTTGTCTTGGAGCATGTCGCAAAGACACAGGGATTGACATCTGGACTGCAATTTCTATGTTCTAGTGCAACTTCTGTGGCAGCCCTTTTTAGGGGATTGAGATATGCTTTGATAAAGGTATGTAGATGTTGAGCATCTGCAGATTCCGCAATCGGATCAACGTTTTGGGATAAGTTGAATACCTAATGTCTTTTTGTGAACTCAACTTGATTTTATGCTTTTGAAGTATGAGGTTCCAAGTTTTGATTTTTGTTTTCTGATTCTAATGTCCAATGAGACAAGTAATTGGACTTTTGTTTATTGTATAATTTACTTGTCTTATTTTCTCATCTTCAATTGCATATCATGCTCCCTGTTGGCCAAGATATTAATATGATATTAGATTACCTGGCTCAGCTATGGTTGTTTCTAACACTGGTGGAGAGGGAAAATATATAGAACTTACATGACTGAGAAATACGATCACTTCTCATTGAGAATATGGAACATTTTATGGTCTATCTCTTTTTTATTCTATACTCTCTGATATTTTGAATGGGCACTTTTTTCTTTCAAAAATTAACTCAACTAGATGGCCTCCTTCTGTCACGATCACATGAAATCGTTTCATGTTGCAGTTTCCTTTCTTTTGCAATATCTAATGATTGACATTGGCAATTTTCCAAAGTACATGAGAAAATTGGTGTAGTGCTAGTGGTTTGGGCTGTTGTTGGGTTTGCTCTGCATAGCAGCCAAATAGGGGTAAAAACTGGGCTACCCCATAACCAGGAACATTGGGTTAAGAGGGATTGACCAGGTAAGGGTTTATTCCACACTTACAGTGGAAGAACTACCTCCTCAGAAATGCCAATGGCTGACCCCTTCTAACCCCAAAATAACATCATAACAGCACCATAATATATTTTACCTTTACTTCCACTTAAATTCCTGTAGCCTTCAAAAGTTTGTTGACTTTTTTCCCTCCATTTAATACCTCCTTCTAAGTCCTAACCCTGTATGTAACACTACTTTGCCAAACAAGCCTGTAAAAATTAGCTATCCTTTTGTTTGTATCAGAAATTTATTTTTCAACAAGCAATCTTATATGCAGGTGCTTTTTGTATGTTCTTTCTCTATTTTATTCATGTTTAAATCCTGAAAGGCTTTCTCATTATCTTTTTCTCTTTGACATTTATGCCTTTCAGAACCAGTATGAAAACAATATATACTAATATTATTGGTATTGATGTTCCTCCATTTTCAGGTTCCAGATGATTCATTCACAGAAAATTTTCATAATTTTCAGCATCTGCTTTTCATTGTACGGAAACTTTTAAAAGAAATAGTTGCAACTCCTAAATCTTCACATAATTGTCCTCCAGATGATCCCAAGTCTGGGAAATTATTTTCTGAGGGTGGATTTTTACGGCAACCATGTTTTGATCAGATAACTGTATCACCTACTGAGTATGCACCAGTTGTAGACATGGAATCTTGGGAGAGGTTCAGTTATTTACTCTCGTCGATCATCTGGCCTTTTATAGTAAAGTGCATTAGAGAAGGAAGGAATCTCATCAATGCTAACAATTATCAGGTATAATTGTTTAAAGGCTATTATTTTTAGAATTCGTTTCTCGTACAAGTTGTTTAAATTTTGTATTTTGCCTCCCTTATACTGGTTGTTCTTACATGAATTGGTATGATTTATTGGTTATCTTTAGTTTTCATAAGGCTTCTGTTCAATGCTCAACAGAACTTTTAAAATTTTAATTTATGTTTTCAGATGACTTGTGTTCGGTTGCTTGAAACTCTTCCAGTCATATTTGAAAGGCTTAGCCTATCCATGTCCAAGCTTTCAGGGGATATGTTGTCTAATGTTCGTGATGTTTTTGGCTATAAATGGCTTTCTGATCTGGTAGAGTGGGGAAGTTCATCCCTTGTTGTCATTAAAAGACACTGGAAGCAGTGCATGCATTCTCTTCTGCAAATCCATAGATGCTCAGCAAGTAGTAAAATAGCAAACCAAATTAGTAAAATTGAAGCAGTTATTTCACAAGGTTATAGCTTCTGCCCATTTGTTTATCTGATGTATTTCTTTCAAAACTGGATGTTACAATAACTGCTTGTCATTTCAGATGCTGTAGATGTTGATGAGTTGAAGGAGAAAGTTTCTCGTCTCTCAATTTCATTGTCCAATGATTCTTCCTGCAATCGATTTGCAGAGGGAGAATCCTCCATGCTTGAACCTTCTTTTGGAAGGAAAATCTCCACTAGAAAGACTTGCATTATTGAAGACAAAGATGTGCAAGCATTTCAGGATGCCTCAGGAGATGTGGTTATTGTTCTTTCGGATGATGAAACAGAAAAAACATCTCCAGATTTTGTTCCAGCTTCCTGCAGTAGCTCAAGCCAACCCTTGTTGAATAAGGTGTTGCCTTCTGGTTCTGGAAGCAAAGTCTTGTCAGATCATCCTGTCAGCAGTATTTCATTAGGAGATACACTTGAGCCATTTCCATTAAGAGATCTTGTTGAGGGCAGTCAATTGCCTTGTCAGAGTAAGGGCCATGAGAAATGTTCTGATGACAGATCATCTCCTAAAATTGAATCTTCTATTTATGAAAGTAAAATGTTCTGTAACAAATCAGAAGTTATAGATGGAGACAAAAAAGTGATCAATATGAGAAACTCAAACAAGAAATTTGGATCCCCTAATGCAGTTCTTTCTCATGGTAAGGAGCCATCTAGCTTGTCTTCTGAAATATCCATCCAAACTTTATCTTCAGGGCCTGCTAAGAGTAAATTGGTATTAGAAAAAGATGCTTCTGTTATCAAAGAGTTGGTATGTAATGTTTTAAATGACCCCTTGGAGCATGCTCTTGATTATTCTAGATGCCCTCAGTCAGTGCTGCCAACAAAGCCAAGCATATCTGTTCCTAAAAAAAAAGTAATACAGCTTCAAATGCCTATGAATAACAAGTCTGGTATCCGAAATAAGGCAGATAAGGGCAGCAGAAGACTGAAACCACCCAAACTGGATGACTGGTATAGACCTATTCTAGAAAAAGATTACTTTGTGATGGTTGGATTATCTCCTGCTGATGCAGGCCAGAAAAAAATTGCTAATGACTTAAAGGAGGTCCCATTGTGTTTTCAATCTTCTGACCATTATGTTGAGATCTTCCGGCCACTCATTTTGGAGGAGTTCAAAGCTCAACTGCAGAACTCATATCTAGAGACATCTTTAGAGGACATGTCCTGTGGCCGTTTATCGTTACTATCAGTTGAAAGAATAGATGATTTTCATTTTGCTCGAGGGCGCCCTGATGATTGTGAATCTGCATCTAAGGGCTGCTTGGAAAATGACCTGGTTTTGCTTACAAAAGAGCCCTTGCAAAATTCAGTTCAACACATTCATGTTCTTGGAAAGGTATGATGTAATTTTCGTTGTCTTTCAATTGAGTTGCTATATTGAAGTTACCCAATCATTTGAATGTGTAATACTAATTTTGCATCTTAGGTAGAGAGGCGTGAGAAATGTGAGAAAACTCGGTCAACAATACTAGCAATCAGGTTTTATCTTCCAAATGGCTCTTCACGATGTAACAAAGTGAAGAGCCTCCTCACTGAACGGAGCAAATGGTATTTAAGCCGAATTATGAGTATCACCCCTCAGCTTCGAGAATTTCAGGCTCTTTCATCTTTGCATGATATTCCAATGCTTCCTGTTATCTTGGATCCTCTTAATCATTCCTTTGATCATTCGGAATTAAAGAAGGTTAAACTGCATAAACTTGCAGAACCCTTGCAAAATTTGCTGAAGTCATCCTATAATAACAGTCAACTCCAAGCTATCAGTGCTGCTATTGGATCAATGGACTCAAAGAGGGCTTGTGAGCTGTCCCTTGTACAGGGTCCTCCAGGTTTTGATGCTTCCTAATCTTCTTTTGGTTTCGAAAGGATGAAGGTTCTTGATTAATATCTGCTTAACATTTTGAAGTGTTTCACTTGTAGGAACTGGCAAAACCAAAACAATTATAGCCATTGTGAGTGTGCTGCTTGCCATGCATGAAGTGCAGAAAAGTTCTGCATCAAGAAATATGCGTGATAGTTCTGTAAACATGCCTGCTGGAACTGATCCAAGAACAAGAATTAGCCAATCTGCTGCAGTTGCTAAAGCTTGGCAGGATGCCGCCTTTGCTAAACAAATGATCAAGAATGCAGCACAAGAAACATTTGGACCTACAGAACGTGTTGCGAGAGGGAGGGTTCTTATTTGTGCTCAATCAAATGCAGCAGTTGATGAACTGGTATCTAGAATTAATGAAGGTCTTTACGGAAATGATGGGAAGTTGTGCAAACCTTACCTGGTGAGAGTTGGCAATGCAAAAACAGTTCATCCTAGTTCCTTGCCCTTTTTTATTGATACCCTAGTTAATGAGCGCTTGTCAGAAGAAGCAACAAACCAAACTGATGCAAAGAGTAACACGGGTATGGAGTCTTCTAGTTCACTTCGTGCTAAACTTGAGAAAGTAGCGGACAGCATACGGCTTTATGAATCCAAGCGCGCTAAACTAAATGAAAATGACATGGATTCAGGAAGCTCTTTAGCACAAGGTTCCTCCAAGGAGGACATTCCAGAAATTTCTGATGGAGCAATTCAAGCAAAGCTTAATATTCTTTATGGTCAAAAGAGAACTATATGTGCAGATCTTGCAGCTGCTTACAGACGAGAAAAGAAGTTGTCAGAGGAGAGCAGGATTCTGAAGCATAAAATACGCAAGTCTATCTTGAAAGAAGCTGAAATAGTTGTAACGACATTAAGTGGATGTGGAGGTGACTTATATGGAGTTTGCTCTGAATCTGCTTGGAGTAACAAGTTTGGAAACTTCTCCGAGCAAACTTTGTTTGATGTTATTGTAATCGATGAAGCAGCTCAAGTATGCTCCTCTTTCTTTTATGCACTTGCTCTTCAAAGTTAAAGACTAATCTCTGAAATACAATTCTATGTGGAACTTGCTTGCTTAGGCTCTTGAACCAGCAACAATAATTCCCCTTCAGCTTCTCAAATCAAACAGAGCTAGATGTATAATGGTAATACTGCTGCTTATTTAAAAAGAAAGTGACATTTCATTTGTTGACCCTTATCACTGCTTTTCCTTGAAGGTCGGTGATCCAAAGCAGCTTCCTGCCACTGTTCTCTCTGATGTAGCTAGTAAGTTTCTTTATGAATGCAGCATGTTTGAGCGATTACAAAGAGCTGGTCAACCTGTTACAATGCTCACTGAACAGGTACGTTATGAATAGTCAAGTGTCTATTATTTTCTTTCCCACCAGATATTTATCATGCCTCCTGGTACAACTAACAGAGCTCACAAGCATCTGTTATCCTGTTATGCAAAGAAGATAGCAAATTTGCTTTTGTGTCTTCAAAAATATGGAAATTGGAAGTCAATGAAAAATGGGATGGTAGAAAAGTTTTCCCCCACCTGTGGTGGGTGTGTTGCTGAATTGCAGTCATTTTTTATTGAGGGACATGAGTTTAGATTGGATCCATGGATCTGTATATTAGAACTGGCAGTGGTATGCTGTCAGCAGTTGCATATTAAGATAGTTTTTCTCTTTCTGTATGTATTCATGAAACATTTCCATTGCAGAAGATATGGTATCTGGGATTTGACACATCGCATGGAATCTATTAGGACTTAGTTTGAAAAATACTATCTTGTATCATATTTAGTACTGAGTGTATTTACATGTCTCTTCAATAATCATACCTATAGTTCAGGTGAACATTTTCAATGAACTATTGTCAACTGTCATTCTTACAAGTTCTTTATTCTCCTATTGTCTTTCAGTACCGAATGCACCCTGAGATATGCAAATTTCCTTCGTTGCATTTTTATGAAAACAAACTACTTAATGGCTCCCTAATGGCTTGCAAATCAGCACCATTTCATGAGGAAACTTTTCTTGGTCCATATATGTTTTTTGATGTCAGTGATGGTTGTGAGAATCACGGAAAGAATTCTGGTTCACTTTCTCTTTATAATGAATCCGAGGTTGAGGCGGCTGTTGAAACATTGAAGTTTCTGAGGAGAAGGTAGTCACTTTTTTCTTTCTAAAGGAATGTGTTTCATGTTGTGCATTAATGATGAAGCTTAGTTGCTTATTGTTCTTCTAAATTTTTTGGCAGATATTCATCCGAATTTTCCTCTCAAAGAATAGGTGTAATAACCCCTTACAGGAGTCAACTTTCTGTACTACGTTCACGTTTTTCCGATTCATTTGGACCTGATGTTGTTTCCAATATGGAGTTCAACACTGTTGATGGATTTCAAGGTCGTGAGGTAGATATTCTTGTTTTATCTACCGTTAGGGCTTCACAATCCAGTTCTAAACCATCTCCAATTAACTCAAATGGTATCGGTTTCGTTGCGGATGTAAGAAGGATGAATGTTGCTTTAACAAGGGCCAAAATCTCTTTGTGGATATTTGGCAATGCAAAGACACTGGAAAGGAACATCCACTGGGCTGCGTTGATTCAGAATGCTAAAGAAAGAAACTTCTTTATTTCAGTTGCTAGGCCATACAAGTCTATTTTCAAGAAGGACATATCATCAAGAGAAAACCCTAGCTCACAGAGCATCAAACTACGATCGGGCCTTTCAAAAGAGAGTAAAAATGCAGAAGGTGCCATCTGTGTAGATCAGTCTAGTGGTGTTTATGTTAATGAAACCAACAAAGGAAAGGCCAAAGCGATAGGAAAGAAACTAGATGATTACACAAGCAAGCATGTGAATGATAGTGCTTTGACTAGTCGCAGGGGAAAACATAAATCAATTGATAGTAGCTCTCAAGTAAGTCGAATTACACAGCAGGATCACAGTAGTCCTCAAGTAAGTGACGTTACACATCATGGTCAAAGATCCTGTAAGAAGATGGTTTCTTCATCGACAAGAAGAATGGCACCACTCCATGAAGATGAAAGCAAAGTCTCCTCCAGGCATAAAGATAAGCCAGATAGTTCTGTGGATATTTCTAGGAAAGGTACTATGCGCAACAAAGCAGAAGCTGAGAAAGTTCAAGTTAATAACCAATTGGAAGCTGATCCAGATATCAAGAATCTGATAAAGAAGGCAAAAGGAGCACAGAAAGTTTCTGAAAATTCGGCATCCACTAGAACTAGTCGTCCGGGTTGTTTGGCCTTGCAATCACCTGCAGAAGGAAATCAGGAAGTTGGAGATGCAAATAATAGCAAAGCTTCTGTTTCCAATGCAATGCCCAAAGATTTGATTGGTACACGGAAGAGGCAACGTGATGCTGTTGAAGCACTTCTATCATCTGCTCTTCTACCTTCAAAAAAATCTAAAGCTTCATCTAAGTTCACTCCTGCCAAAAGGCCAAAGGCTGCAGATACTAGTGGCAGCATAAACCCATCCAACTTCAGCCAAGACAGGTGTAATCTCTAAATCTGGTTTTTCTTAATGGCTTCAAAGTTTGTGTTTTAATCTATTTTTAAGTAAGAAGCCTCAATCTCAGAAATGATATTTAGTTCCCAGTTAATTGCAATTCACAAAAGCGTAGTATTAAGCCTTGATATCCATGACCAATTACTTCTCTAGCTGCCACCACACAGTAAAATTTACTTGTTGACTGTGAGCCCGAAGTTTCATTTGCTAAACCTTTGCATTTTAATCTGCAACAAGAATTGGAAATGTGCTACTTATGGCCTCTGAAGTTGAAGCATTTTATGAATTTGAGGCCCTGGTCTGGTTGAGGGCTGCCTATGGCATTTATTTGTTGATTTAACCACTAGCTTTTTTTTCTTTATTTTTGTTGAAAGATTATCTTTTGAATTAATAGACTTAAATTCTACTGCTTTCTTTCTGTTAAATACAATTCTTTGTTAGCTTGCTGATGCTCATAGTGGTCATAGTGAAGCAGTGCTCTTTCGTCTTCCTCGCAGGTTATCATAGTTCCGGAAGAACTTGAATGCAAAAGAGTGCTGTGAAGCTTGGTGTTCTTTTTCTGTCTCATGGAGATCTGCCAAAGTCCCAACAGTCAGGCTGTTGGGCTTGTAAAATGACTGGGGCGATCCTTCATTTCTGCAGATGTCATAACTCCAATCATTGGCACAGAGATGAACTACTCAAAACCCCCCACTGTACAATCTGTTCAGGTTAGTAGGATACAACTGGGACAGCTGGCGGGTCTGACTGTACAAGCCTTGGTGCATCAGGAATTTTGTTTCACTGGGACTTCAATATTTCAATCGAGAAATTATGAGGTTGTTTACATTTGGTCTCTCCATATTCTAATGGGAGTGATGTAAACAAATTGTTCTTTTTTTGAAGTAAAATCTTAAAACTATCACATAGTTCTCCTTGGTTGACTACTGATCTGAAATGGATTGTATCTTGTATATCAACGATTGTGCATAAATTTCATGAAGAGGTTTTGTGGAAAAAATTGATTTTTTTTTTTTTAAGTCCTATCCTTCACATCCAAGCACAATATTTTATTTTTTTTTTTGAGAGGAATTCATGCACAAGATGTGTCTAACCAATTTTGTTTAGTCTTGCAACAAGAAAAATAAACATTTCTATCATCATCTCATTCAAGAAAAAAACAATCTTATATCAACCATCCATACAAGATGCTTCGCCAATCTTAAGAAAACGAGCATTTTGTACAGACGGTTGATGCAACATTGTTTTTGTCTTGAATAAGATGATAGAAATGTTTATTTTCTTGTTGCAAGACTAAACAAAATTGGTTACAAGCATCTTGTGCGTGGATTCCTCTCCAAAAAAAAAAAGAAAAAAAAGATAAAAAGATAAAAAGAATCTTGTGTATGGATGTAAAGGTGTGGAGACACGAAGAAGATACTTCACATATGTTATTCATTCTGTTCCACTTCATCAATAAATGATCCCTTCACCATCAAATTTGAGACACTGCTTTAGAAAAAAAAATAGCAAAAATGTAGGGCTTAAAACCAAACAGAATCAATTTTTTTTTAGAAAATTTCTTCATGAAATTTATGTATAGTTGTTGATATGTAAAATACAACTCATTCCGGATTATCAGTTAGTTGGGAAAAACTATGTGATGGTTTCGAGATTTTACTTCAAAAAAAGAGCAGTTTCTTTACATCATTCCTATTAAGATATTGAGAGATTAAATGAGAACAATCTTGTAATTTCTCCTCGATTGAATTTATGATACTGAAGTCACAATGAAGCAAAATTTCTAATGGGCCTGCACAGTCAAAGACCCGCTAGCTGGCTCGGTTATGCCCTACTAACTTGAAAGGATTCTACAGTGAGGATTTTGGGTAGTTCATTTCTGTACCAATCATTGAAGTTGTGACATATGGAGAAGTGAAGGTTTTACCCCGAGTCATTATATATATATATATATATATATATATATATTGCAGAACAGGACTAAAGTGAATCGATGGGCTTTGTCCAGATACCTTCAGTGTTGTGCATACTGAGAGAACTACGGATCTCCGGTAGGAAAAGCCAATAAAATTCACTATAAATGAATTCTACAAAGCTACATGATTTCTGAAAAATCCACAATAATTAGTAAAAACGTTTCATGCTGCAAGGAGATCATTGTCCATGGTATTCGCCACCTTCGTCGTCCCAGCCAGGGCCTTCTTGCTGTTAGGGACAAAATCAATGCTGTATAACACCGGAACCATGATGATCGAGCAAACAAACACCAGTATCGGCCCGAACAACCAGAGCATCAGCGGAACGGCGGTGAAGAATAGCCTGCTCCCCACGAGGTTGAACATGAGCCCCCTGGCCAGCAAGTTGGAGACATGCTCCCGAGTGATGGTGCACCCCTCCATGGTGAGCACATTGATGAGGATGCCCACCTGGATCAAGATCATGATGGACAGCATCTGGCACACGAACACCGAGAGCAGCGCGAACATTACCATCGCGCACTTGAAGGCCAAAGTGAAGGCCCCGTTCTCGTCGAAGGCAGCGTCTTGGTACGTTCGGTGAGAGTAGATGTTGCTGGTGAAGGTCATCAACCCGCAACAGATGAGGACGCAGGCGGTAGCCATCAGAGTCGAGCTCATAATACTGTTTCTCAGGGTTTGCACCGCCAATATGTTCTTCTTGTCATTGTCCTGCCATTGGATGCACCAGAATTCGTCGAGAAAGCTGTGTCATGATGCAGATGATCATGCTGGTCAATTATTAGCTGGTGAGTTATTACCTTGAGCATGGCCGAGACCCAGCTGATGCGGCCGACGCGGTCGATGCCGATGTTGGTTCGGTGAGGCCGCGTCCGGACCACGTGCCATAGCCAGCAGTTGTAGAAGAAGGAGGAGAAGAGACCAAGAGAAACCAGTACAACATCCAAATAGGTCTTGCTCCATTCCATCTGCCTTTGTTTCTTGCTGTTGTCGCTGTTGATTTGTGTGGTGAGATGGTGTTGGGCTATTTATGCAGGTGTTTCACTAAATTCATAGTTGTTCACGCTGAAGCAGCCGAGAACGTACGTAGCGGTACAATGAAAAATTGGTGAAGTGCCGAACGTTTTGGGTGGTGTGAAACGTTGACTGCCGAGGACTCGTTCCAATTCCTGTAATTAGCCCGCGATTAAGATTTGGACCGTCAAACCTCTCAAAGACGCCACTAATCGTTTGCTAACTTGATTAGGGTTCAGATGGAATGTTTGGAGTTTAGGGCAATACTATTAGCTAGACGAAAAGATAATTATGTTTCTTGTAATACTATTAGCTAGACGAAAAGATGATTATGTTTCTTGTAATACCATTAGCTAGACGAAAAGATGATTATGTTTCTTGTAACAAAACATAATTTATCATTTTTAAATTTACAAATTTGACAAAACAAATATAAAAATTTAAGTCATCTTGTATACTTTTAACTCTTTCTCTTCATTTTTTTTTTATTGGAATTCGGAAGGAGCACTAAAACACAAATAATCCTGAAAACTGTACCAAAAATCCAAAGATGGGTTGGAGTACAAGTTACCTGATTAAGCAACAACCATAGTAGCATGCAAAATTAATAAGCCTGATTAAGCAACAACAGTAGTAGCATGCAAAATTAATAAGGAAGAATCACGCAAACAGTTTATTATTGTGATATCATTAGAGCCCAAATATAAGTTTTCTCACCTTAATCATCAATATCTGTATTATATGCAAAAAGAAAGAACAAAAAAATTGCACCTTTGCAAAGACCAAAAATAAGGCAAAGGTTGGTACTGTACAAATTGGGATGCTTTTCTCTGAAGTTAAAGCAATTTGACAATTACTATTAAAAAAAAAATCAAGTATTATAGCTGCCTAGATGGAATAGTTGGTATTGTTTTTTAAAACCCAAATCTGTAAGATAATGAAAAAGAATCATAAATCCTGTCCAGATGGTCTGACGACAACACTGTTGCTAATTTGCAATACTTGAGGACGAGGGCAAGCATGATCAGCAACTTGCCAAAAAAACAGAGCGAGATTGCTGTAGATCAAAACAAATGTTCACTCATGAGAAAAATTAGATAAATCCTGGGCTAAAGCATCAGTGGACAATAGAATAAGACCATTATTACTATAAAAAATACATAACATTAGCACAATACTGTTGTTTGAGCCAAAAAACATGAATTAGTATTAAATCAGCCATAACCATATATATTCTGCTGCGAAGTTTGAACAATAATCAGGTATAACATGAAAAAATGAATGAACAAATAAAATGAGGTCCGAACACAAAGCTAAAAGGGCATGCAATAGTAAAGCAATCACCACTGCAAAGGAAAAAGGCAAAATCAACAGCTTCTTAAAGTGAACGAATCATACCCCGTCAAAAGCAGAAGAGAAAGAACAAATACGCTGTTTAAGTGCCGCTTTACAAATCCAATAGATACATGAAGAATATATGATAGAATAACAACACCTGAAATAAACAAATCAGCAAGTGGTGCTTAGCATAAAGGGAAAAACACCACAAAATCACTAAGATGCAGCACTCAAATCTTAGTATGTTTTAAATGTGAGCTGGGACACAAATCATTTCAATTAAGAGAAGCTATCCTTGAGGATTACTCAAGATGAATAAACATGAATAAACATTAATGGTATTAAGGCAAAAATGAATCAGAGGATCAAGCTACCGATGGAAACAAGGAGTGATAAAAGATATTATAAGCATAATGAATGAAAAAAATAAATTAACTGCAATAAAAAAAAGAATTAACTGCAATAACATAAACTAGGCAACTAACCCAGCATATTAACTCCGTAGATCACAAAAAAGTAAAAAAATAAACAAATTTGACTAAAACATATAGAATTCACAAAGACTTCCATACCTGAAACAGATAAACATCTGCAACTCAGGTCGGCTGAAAACATTATCCCCCACATCATCCAGAATAGGGTATGCGGCAACCAGTGCATCTTGTGATCCAATGTATAATGAGTTGTAGATCTTCCAATAAACTTCTCTAACCCACCTTGCAGGATGGAACAGACCCTGAAGACAGTAATTCAGCATAATAGCTGCACCCAAAGCCACCATCATCCCTTCAATAGCCTCCATCACAGCATTTATCACATGAGGAGAGGTCTCAAAAATGTTTGGCCAGATATAATTGAGCAGATGAACCAAGGCAACTTCACAACCTAATCCAGCAACCCCCAAAGCCATATGTTTAACAGCAGAAGCAGCAGTCTGTCGGTGAACAAGATCCCTATTCATTAGAGCATCTTCCAGTAGTGGCGGGACAGCATAAATGTAGTCCTTCCCCATTTCCCCAATATATTCGAAAAGGAAAGAAAGAGACTTCAAAACTCCATTCTGCACATTCAGCTCTGGGACACAATATTCATTCATGAGAGCTGGCAAAACAGTGAAAGGAGCGCAGGTTTCTGCCACAATGGCAATAGCAACAGTAATGCACACACGATTCTGGCGCTCCTCTACCTTGAGATTGTTTAGAAGTGTTGCCAATACATCTTGTGGCCCAATAGCTTTGACAATATAACTGAAAGTATTCACAGTAGCTCTCCTGATCCCTTTCTTGTGTGCCTTCAACATCTCTAGAAGCTCCAAACAAATCCTCATCCACTCTCTAGCAGGAACAAACTCAGCACCACGATCAGCAATCCTTCCGACAAGATCAATACAGTTCTCCTGGGCCTTTTCATGTCTGTTCTTTAGGATTGACGTTAGACGGGGTAGGAGATCCTTGATCGGAGGAGTCATTTTCGTCATACCAATGACATTAACAATTGCCTTCAAGGCTCCCAGGATAGACCCCAAAACCTCAGGATACTCTTCTCCAAAGTACTCCTACAAGACAACGCCCAAATGACCCATCAGCTGTTCTTCCTGGCACTGCTTCATGACAATGGCAATCCTCGCAATAAGATCAGCTGCCAGCTGCCTAACTTTTGCACTCTTGTTGTTCAAGCGCCACTTTATACTACCACATATTTGAGGAAGGTAAGGCTTTACCCTCTGACCAAGAGAATTTACCACAGCACCAAATCCGTTGAGCATAACATTAGCATCATCAGTGGTCTGCTCTTGGAAGGCATACAGGAGGCCATCGATAAGAAGCTCTTCTAGCTGTGAATCAATGTCCGAAGTCCCAAGATTAGCAACTACTTTCTCAATGGTCTCCATCACCATCCGCCGGTAAGGCTCACTTTCATCTTTAAGATCCTCCACAATCCTCCCAACAATGTCGGCCACTCCCACCTTATTTGCTATCTCCACTGTAGTTTCCACAAGCTGCCTATAGTTCCTCCTATTAAGTGCTATCCTTCTAACCCAGAAATTTCTGAAGAACTAAGGTAGTATATCATTCCTAATGTAATCAGCCTCAACACCTTCAGTACTCACACATTGCTCGACCACTTTCAGCACAATCTTCTTCACTTCTTCATCTGGGGATTGGAATTCACGAATGAGTATGAACATCACTTCCTTTGTGTAATAGCTTGCATAAACAGCATCCATGAGAGGGATAATGAAACCAATTGCCTTTAGGAAAGCGGCCAGCACCTTTCCACGATGAGCTCGGATAGCCTTCCAGAGAGGCTTCAGAACAGAATCAAAACTTTCTATACCATAAGGCGCTGCTGCTTCAGCAAGTGCTGCAAGAGACAGAGCTGTAATTGTCCTCACCTTCTGGTTCTCATCGTTGAGACCATGCTCAATCATCTCAACAAGAGACTTCAAATGTGGCAAAACTGCACACCCCACGAGAATGGCAATCTGGTGTACACTCTTAATACCAGTGTGTCGAGCCTGCCATGACTTCTTACTCTGACACACAGCCTTCAAGAATGGCAAGAGCAGGAATCCCCAAAGCTGAAGCCACCACACTGAAAGTCCTTGCAGTGATGTTCCTGACATACTCATCACTGTTATCAATATTTGGCCTCATCGCAGCAAAAATTGTAGCCAAACCAGCAGCTTTGCTCAAATTAGAAATGATCTCTCGCCCTTCCACACGAGCATAGTAGTCTTCATCAATCAAAAGAGGCTCAATAACCACAAGAATCTTATGCACGAAAGGCCGAACCAGTTCATCAAGCTTATACAGCAACCTATCAATGACTTTAACTAGAAGGTGGCGCTCCTGATCCTCCAACGTTGGCTCCATGAGCAAAGGAAGGATCTTGTCAAACAGAGGGCCAGCACCAAACTCCCTGGCCCTGTCGTTGAGCCGACGAAGAGCAGTCTTCCTCTGGGGAGGGGTGCCATTTTCGATCTTAAGCAGCAGCTTCATGATCTTTCGCTCATTCTGCTCCTCCGGGTTGAGCTGCTCCTCCTCCTCCTCCTTCAACAGTTTCTCAAAGTATTGATAATCTACGGGCTTCATGAATGGCAAACCACCAGAAGCCTCTTTGGGTACATCAAACTGCTGCCCCCGGTTCTCTTCAGGAATAGCATAAAGGTGAGTACCTAATGGAGTAGGAGTAGCCAAGAGCTTCCTTGCCGGAGTTCTAATTGGTACGTAAGAAGTTGGGGGATCCAAAATCTTGTATCCTTCCTGAGGGAACATGGAATCCAGTTCTTCATCAGTGAGAGGCCGGTTCCTTTCTTCAATATCCCTCTCCCAGCGAAGAAGGTTGTACTGCTTGGGAGTGATGGCACTGGAGAGCTTAATGGCACTGGGAGTCGGCGTAGCAAGTTCAACACCACCAACAGGAGTGGCGCCAGGGGTAAAAGCGGCAGCGGGGGTAGCCACACCAGGGAGTGGGGTAGCAGCGCCCGCTGTAGGGGTCATATCCCACCCAGTTCGCAACGGCTTCGGGGTTGGAATAGCAGCGCCAACTGCAGGGGGAACATCCCACCCAGATTGCTGCCGCTTTGAGGTTGGGGTAGCAGCGCCCACTGCGAGGGTAACATCCCACCCAGATTGCCGCCGCTTCGGGGTTGGGGTTACCCCACCATACTTGGGCGTCACATCCCATGCCATCCCCGCTGGTGTCGCACCAGATGTCATGCCACCAACCGCTGTTGCAACCGCGTCAGCCAGTCGCCCAGGGGTGGGAGTCTTGTCCCATCTATTCCGGCGGGCAAGAGACGGTGTCCCATTGGCAGCAACCCTCCCTGGGCCGAGTTTTTGCTTCTTAGCCTCAGGCTCCTGCAATTGATCCCATCTGTTCCTTATCTTCTGTGGCGCTGGCTCGGCTTTCTCTTCCTCCTTCTTCATCACATCCGCATAGGTTCGACTCCCTGGCTGTGGAGTAGTCTCGCCCGACCGGAGGAGGAGGAGACGGCAGGCCCGACCGGAGGGAGGAGATCGACTTCGAGATCCAGAAGAAGAGCGAAGGCACGAACGACGAGGAGTTGGAGGATAAGAGGAGGCGCCGGGGTTTTCAAGGCAAGGTTCCGATTCGTGTTACCCGTTCGCCGCCCACCAGATGCTGACACGCGTCGGAACTCCTTCTCTGGTGCGGTTACGATCCCGAGGCGGTCTCATGGAACTCTACATTGAGGGCAATATAGTACTTTTATAGGAAAAGGCGCAAATTCCCCGATTATTTGGATCCTTCTGGAGAGATTGGGAAAATTCTCTCTCGTCGCTCCAAGCTCTCGGGCTCCATTCACGGAGAATCGAGAAGGGGATTTTTGCAGTAGGCGATTTTTAGGTTAGGGTTTGTGGGTGATTCGAGGGGAGACGATGGCTGGGTTCTTGTCGGGGAAGATGAAGAGGAAAGACTTGGATGAGGTGTCCGATGAGTTCTCCGAGTTCTCGCTCTCCTCGCCGGCCAGGAAGGTCAGGAGGCTGGTGAGTCTCTCTGCTTTTGATTTTTGTGCTGATTTTGTTGTTGGTTTCCTTAATTTTTGTGGAATTGTAGGTTTTTCCTGTTTGCAGATCGGAATTTGGGTTTCAATTGTTTGGTTCTGGGAAATTGGGGCTTCGTTTGATGCGCTTCTGACAGTAATCAGGTGTAACTTATCGTAATTTCGCGCAATTAAACGCTTAGTTAGCAGGTGTCCGGATGGAAGGGGAAGGCGTTGTCCTTCAAATTTGATTTAAGCCGAATGTTTTATTTTAGGAGACTGGGGCTATAATATATATATATATATATATTCAGTTTTCATCATTTATTGGCACTAAAGATTAGAATTAATCTGGAAGGATTAACCTGAAAATATAAGCTATATCAGTTCTATAAGGACTGGAATCGTTAAATTTAGTATTATTTTGTTTCGTTTTGCTGTCATTCCTTGGTTGTTGATCTTGGTTTAACTCCAAGTTGATTCCTTTTTAGTTTGTGGTGCTAAGTTTTTATGTCACTACTAAGTTCCTGACAAAGTTTAGCAACTGGCTTTATTTATGAAAGGATGCCGATTTGCCTCCTATAATGGAAGAAGAGGAGGCTGCAGTTCCTTTTGTGTTCCAGCAACGATTGCCAGGAGAGCAAATGAGTAGTGTGAGACCACCAATGGAGACAATAATTGAAGATATGCCTGGTATTCCTGTGAATGAAGAGAGGGCTATTGTCTTGTACAAGCCGGTGGATTCTCCGATTTTTATGTTGCCTGGTTCATCTGATTTCTCTTTCACAGTGAGCTCGGACATGTATCCCGGTCTCAAGAGTAAGTTTCAATAAATTCAGTTCCTTTTATCTCTCTCTGTCATTTTGCATATCTAATTACTTATATTTGCTACATTTCTCTACAGTCTTCAGTCAGTGGATATTGGAAACAAGGAACAAATATAAGGATACATCATCTGTTCTGCATACTTGACATTTTCCATGCTTTTCACAACTATACCATTGGCATCTTGTGAATATTATGCAAGTGATGAAATGCCAATTGAGATTGAAGTTTGAATTTCTTCATCATTCTAGATATACCTATTTTAATGTTACTATTGATCATGAATTGGACTTTGCTAATAAGTTATTTCCGGATCTCTTCTCAGATCATACATTCTGGAATCGAACCTCAAGCAGCTTAAACAAGGCATCCATAGACAACAAGCATGAGTTTGACAACTCTTTGGCTGTAGTTCCTTGGGTGCCAACGCAGACACCTTCGACTATGGCCATGGGAGTCTTGGAGTCAATAAATGGGCCGCAGGAGGAGCCGATGGAGGCTGAAGGACCAGGAGCTGTATCCATGGAAGTGGAAGAGGACATGGGACAAGCAACCCATACTGGACTAGCAAGAGAGGTTTTCCCACAGTGCCATCCTCATTGCATGACTCCACAAATCTCTACAGCCGCATCAACCCCAATCATGTGGTCATGGTGATCAAAAGTTATCCTAGAGGCAATCAACATATGATCCTCAATGACAGCAGAGAGGAAGTCAGTGTTGGCACTCGTGCTTGTTTCAGTCTCTTCTTCCTATTTTGTACTGATACTGACGTCCATTATTGCATGGTGAGAATCGGTCGTCGGACATTGTAGATGTATTCCACTGGTTTGTAATGACCTCTCTGGTTGCAGATCAGATTCTCCTGCTTATATCTTCTGTTTTGTGGTTTTCTTTGAAAAAAAATTCATTTATTTTTTTGGAATGTATGATTTGTACAGGTTAGTAAGCTTTTAACAATTGGTGCAGTTGTTGATGCGTCAAAGGACGCATTTATTTCTGGAAATTGTACTCGTGGGAGCTATACATGTTATGGCCATTAGTGTCGTTCAATTTTAATTTACATGGTAGGATAAATATATTTTGTGGAGTTGCTTCACGATACTCCTTTTTTTTTCAGAATTTCAAATAATAATTGTTTAAGAAGTCAAACTCAAACGGGTGGTTTTGGGCACACTGTAATGGTGACATTAATTGTCAGTACCGCTATAAATGCATAATACTGGGTACATCAAACTAAATATATGGGTATTTTTTTAAAAAATTTTTCATATAGCACCCCGAAAATTAAGTTATTATTCTTTTCCTTTTGAAACTCATTGTCAAAGTCGAAAAAAAAAGTATTTCAAATTTTAATTTTTTACATAAATACTTGGGTAATGCCTCTATATTTTTCACAAATTTTTTATGTTCAAATTTTATTTTATGGCCTAAGAAGAAAGATAGGGGTTAAATGTATAAGTTTACTACTAATCAGTAAGCTTCTGGGGAGGCAAGTGCAAAAAATTCATCCAAATATGCGTTACATGACGTGTCACTCGTACCTCGGCTGTTCCCCGCACTTCGCGTTATATATGCCCAAAGATAAAGAGAGAGAGAGAAAGACAGAAGATTGACAGAGAGAGCGAGCGGAGAGAGAGCATGAGGGTCTTGTCTCTAATTATTTCCTTGCTAGTCTTTTCTCACCATATCTATTGCTATTTTAGATTTTTTTAACAATCGTTTTCGTTTAATTTCATGCTGGAGTCGATTCGCGCTTTCTTGAAGAAATCAATCAGGAATTTTCTCTTTTGCAACCAGATAACCTTTTTTCCTTTTTCATCAGGTGGTAAAAAAGTAGTGAAGAATCACAAAGTCTCCCGGTGTCTTGCTCCACTTTGGTATGTCTTCTGCCCTCTTCGTAGATTTTTCTTATTTGTATTCTTACTTCTGTGAGAACTATGATTTCGTTTTTGGTTTTGCGAAATGAAATTATTTTCAAATTAACTAGATCGATTAAAAACGTTTAGTTGATTTCCTTGCATTTATGTTAAGAATGGAGAGTAAAATTTCTTCTTTTGTCATTTTGAAATGTTGATCGCTATCCTAATCATGATGGATGTCTTATACCAACTTTGCACGCTATACACATATTTCTTACTATAAACATTGTCTTTTTATGATAACTAGATTCATTGGAGCATCTCATTTGTATTTTTTTTTAGAAGGAAAAGTAAGTTTTGTGTAACATGTATCGAAAAGTTGTAGCTTACCAACTGCTTCCACTTGCAAAACATTTTAAACTGCAAAGCTTGCTCATGATTACATTTAGTTCACCTTGCTATATACTATTAACGATGTTGGTTGTTTCTCATCTGGAACACATTTTAGATTGTGTAAATTTTAGAGTATTATCTTCTTTTGTTATTGGAATTTTATGTCATACAAGTTCACAAGAGATAAAGTTGTAGACGAGCTGTACTTGAATAGACCTGTCTGTTTTGAAGTTCGGTCCAAACAAAAATAGGCATGTTTGAGTTCAGTTCAAGTTCACACTGAGCTTAACCACTTGGCATTCAGTTTGAATGGAATTCAAACCATTTGGAATCATTTGAAAATAGAGAAAAATGACATGAGATTGAAGACTAAAGAGAATGTTATGACAAGCTTTCTTATTTTTTGATTGTGCTCAATCGGTGCCATGTGGCACAAATGTTGTGGTGTCTTCAGAGTTACCTCCATTAGATTGGATCAAGATTAACTTTGTTAAGTCTGTTTGCCATCATGAGAGGCGAGAATGATCTCGGTTTGTTATCTGAGATGATATTGGATTGATCATATGAGAAACCGTGGTTTTCAAGGCTGCTCAATGATTTTCGTAGAACTAGTGGTGACTAGAAATGGTTTGAAGGCTTGTCTCTGATTATGTTCTCGGAACTTGAAAAGAGAGTTTAATTCCCCATGTGATTGTTTTGTTGGGGGATGCACGATGAATTAATGAGAAAGGCGTCATTTTGTTGAATATCTTTGTTACTTGGTGTCTTTAATTCAGACGAGTGTCTTGCTTGCATTGTGAAGAAAACCATGTGACAGATTGAGTGGCTAGTGGGAGCCATTTTATTGGTGGTGCATTGGGAAGATTTTCCACTAGAGGCAATGGAGCGTGCACATGTTAATGCCTTTGCCTTTTGTTACTTCAAAATGTGGCTATGTGTATTAATTTTTTCTTTTATAGAAAAAATCAGGGACCAATTCCAATGGTCCATCTAGCATCATTAAGTTTGGGGTTCACATTAGGTGTTATATCTTACTTGGTTTTCCATCTATTTTGTTTTGATAATAATAAAGTTAGTTTTATTAGCAAAGCTCAAAGGATTTTCGTTCAAACATTGAACTGTGGAGTACAAGAGATTGGATCTCCCTAGGAACAAGAGAATCTCAATACATATTTGAACCCCTAGCGATTGCATCTTTAGCTAAGTAATCAGCTGCAATTGTAAAGCTTCTAGGGCCCATTTGGTTGGAGGTCAAGGTCAAGATCAAGATTAAAATTAGTGAACCACTTTTATAAACTAATATCTTTTTATCAAAATTAAGACTTCAATAATTTAAAGCTCAAAAAACTATTTAATTTTTTATAATAATTTAATTTAATAATAGTATGAAATAATAAATATTAATTTTACAAGAAAAAAAATTCTGAAATAAACTGATTCTGATCTTGATCCCAAATAAATGGGGCCCTAGACTTCCAGAGAATAGTGGGCACTGTAGAATCCAGATACTTCTCCGACAATACATCTTTAATCAAATTATGAAACACAATTGATCCCACAGGATTAAGAATAGCTTCTACAGCTGGGGAGGAGTTCGACAAATACAACATTGAGGAATGTTGAGTCTCTGATTCCCTAATATTGGCTGGGATCGCCAAGATCTTCATGTGAAGGCTTGAGGTGGCTCAAACCTCCTAATTACCCACTTGTCTCACAGCCTGACTCTCATTTGTAATGACCCAAGCAATCCCTGCAAGTTTAACATCAAAAGCAAAGCTACCATCAACTAAAATAAAGTTAACGAATTATTTCCCTACTTCTTTTTGGTCTTAAGACTTTCAAAAACTTCAATCAATGAGAGCTTTAGTTCTATTGAAGAGCATTTCAGCTGTGTCCCTAGTATTGGCAAAAATCCAATTACAACAAGTTTTCCATATAAGCCATAAGACAAAGCTATAAGTGCACAATGTTTCTAATGAATCGAGTTGCCCCTATAGTCCTGAATATTATTGAGGGCAAAAAGATTCACGATGTTGTTTTGTGAGGCTAACGACCTAGTATCCCCTTCGAATTTGAACCAAACATGTCTTGCAAAAAGAAAAGAAAAAAGTATATGTGAAGCAATTCCAATGTAGTGACCACAAAAATCAGATAAAGTATAACCGGTGAGGTGGCAATCTTGGAGAAGAACAAATGTAGGGAGGTAATCATTAACAACCTTCTAGATGGAAGTTCGCACTATAGGGACAACATCTAGATGCCAACTCATCATCATCAACCAAGAAAGAGAGAATTCTGGTGTGCCTGACTATTATCAACCAAAGCTTTGACAGCTGCTTAACAGTGCAAGTAGAGGGATTAGAGGAAAATCTCTAATGGAGATACTCCTTGGCATTGAAAATAGTTTTAGGGATATGGGAGCTTCTCCTTGTTGGGACTATGATTTCAAATATTAGAGTCAAATATCTTACTTAAACTTTATGTCGGGAACCCAGATGGGAGGATCCTCCTTGAACATTTTACCCAAATTCTTCGCTATCATGGCCTTCGGGCTTTGATTAACAATTACTAAGTGCATTAGAAAACATGTTTAGTAGCTTAGTGCTACAAATTTGCCTAAAAAACAGATTAATTGCCATATTGGATCACGCTAATTTCCAAATCAATTTTCTTTTGTCACACAAGGTTTATGTTGATATTGCGATAGTTCATATCTGGTTACTTGATATTGTGATACTTTGTATTATCTCAAAAAAGGAGATATTGTTATACTTTATTATTTTGGCGTGCATGTGAGGCATTAATTAGTAGTCCTAGATGATGTTAGTCTTATACAAAAATTTTGATATGGTAGGATATAACAAATAAATCTTATATTTCTCGTATATTTCCTCTTTTACTTTATCCTAAAGAATCACATATAAACTGCATTTCTTATAAATATGCATGATTTTATTTAAAAGTTTTGTATGTGTTTGTTAATCATAACTGGGAAGAATATGCACAATTATGTTTAAAATGACCTATGATCATGTAATGGTATAATTTGCACCCTTTGTTATATTCTCAAAGTTATTTCTATCAGTTGCAGGTTATAATGGCAATGAGACAAAATATACCCTCTAACCAAAGTGGCTTAGGATCATATGATCGTAATGATACCATTGGAAAATATGTGGTCCAGTGTATCCGCTGTAGAAAATGGAGGGTTGTGTCTAGTAAGGAAAAATACGAAAATATTCGCCAGCATTTTTCACAAAGACCATTTGTATGTACTCATGCTCGAGAATGGCGTGCTAATGCATCATGCGAAGATCCTGCAGATGAAATTGAAGAGAGTGCTACTCAGTGGGCTATTGATAAGCCTGATATTGTAAAAACTCCTATTGGATGGAACCGACTGATAAGGGTTAGAAAAGAAGGAGGAAGTAAATTTTGTGACGTGTATGTTCTCTTTTACTCGAACACTTGTTAGTTACTATAAATTATGGTATTAGCTCAAAAACATTATTTTGTAGTATATTATGCGTTACAAGTGCACTTATGGCTCATATTTTGACAAGATGTATTGTTTCAGGTATTATGTTGCACCAAATGGAAAGTTCTTTCGATCTATGCGGGAGGTTCGGTTGTACGTATACCACAATTTTCTCTTTTTTTTTCTATACATTCCAAAATATGTCAAAATAGTATTATGAATGTTCAAATAATTATAGCACATCTGAATCCAGTTAATTTAGTTGAATAATATATATAAAAAACACATTTGAGCCTAGTTAGTATTATTTGGTTTGTCTGTTTCTTGGAATAGACTATAGTTTGCTATAAAATCTAGGTTTATAATGAATGTCCTCTTGTATGAAAGGTTTTTTCTTATGGAATGTGTTCTTGTATGGAAGGTTTTTTCTTATGGACCCAAAGTGTGCGACCCAGCATGGAGCAACATTGGCTCAATTTTCTTTCAAGGCTCCAATGCCTCTGAGGAAGGACTATGTCAAAAAACGTGAACCGTCTACTGTACCAGAAGGTGCTGGAACCTCAAAACTGGCAAAACCTAATATTTCAGAAGGTATGCGAGGATAACAATTGAATTTGCAATTTCACTTCTGGCATGTCTCAGTAATTTGCTGTTTGAGATTTTTTTTACTGGGTTTATGTCTTTTAGAATTTTTAGTAATCTACTTCTAAATTTGCTATACTGATTTTTACTTCTTAGTTGTCTATTGTCCTACTTTTTGGTATCTTGACAAAAGTGTCTTATTGTTAACTTTTATTATATGTGTTTGTTGTTTTTTCTGAAACTGAAATGTATTGAAATAGTCAAGTTTTTGTGGATAATTTTTTAAGGTAATGCTGATTGAATTTTCATGTGAACAAATATACTTACTTTCCAATTTTTGTAAAGAAATTGAATTCATGTCCTTTGCTTGTCATGAAGAGAATCCTTATCTATGTTATAGTATTTTTTTACCTACCTTCTATAATTTGAATCATTCTCACTCATGCTCCTCTCTTTTTCTAAAATATAATTATATAACTTGCCTTTTGTTTTCTCCCAAAAAATTTAAGAAATTCTACATTGGAACATTATATAGTTCATATCAGACTGCTGATCTCTTATGCAAAACTTATTTGATGCAGATCCAAGTGGGACAAAAACTAATCAAATTATTTATGTGGAACCTCTATCTGTATATAATCCTCTTGAAAATGAGGAACCGCTGCAGGATGCAAATGAGGAACTAAAAGAGGATGCAAATGAGGAAGTAGAGGATGCAAATCAGGAACTACAGGGGGATCCCAAAATTTAAATCATTCGAGAACCATTTCAGCAAACTTTAGTTTGTTTGTGATCTCCTATCAGATGACAAAATCCTTATTATGGAGTATTAATTAGATCATGTGGATATGAAGTCCACATATAATCTCTAATCGTGTGTTTGATTACTTCATCAGTAGTTTTAGGAGTTGTGTTTGCTTGTTTTCTATTATGTTTGAGGACTTTTGTGATCTCTGAAGTATTCTGCCTGTTTGTTCTGCTTGTGTCCAAGATTGAGTTGATTATCTATTGGAACACTTGCAGCAAGAGATGATGATTATCATAACAGTATAGAAGGAACAGGGTCGCATTTGAGATAATATAAAACTAGAAGTTTTCTTGAACAGTGATTGTCCTGCTGCATAAATCCAGGGATGAAGCGATTTGTCCCCCAAAAGTTAAACCAAATTCTGAAAGTATACGTCGGGCATTTGTGCATTTGGTGGGCTCTTCCAACCACATCATTATCTCCACATAATTTCACGATGGTCGCCTCAGATTAGCCTGTGATTGATTCGATTAATTGCAATTCTCCGCTTTTGATCTCTTCCACCTAAACCATGTTCTTCCTGACAGCGAGGATCAATGTACAGTAATAATTTAATCTTATTAAAATGGATAAATTGTAGGAAAAGTCTTAATCAGCTCGCGGAGAGTTGGATTCAACCTCATAAATAATAAGCATATATGCTGGGCTACCTTCATTGCGTTAGATTCCAATCGACAATGAAATAATTGATTTTGAGAAATCGAAGATGCCATAATCTGCTCAAATTGAGAGAGATAAAGAATAATTAGATTCCTAATACAACTTTTAAATAGTCTCATGCACTATGATGATCAACTATGTTTAGTGTTTTTCTAATAGCCTCTCTAACGACTAATTCAGACTATACGCGGATCGGGTCCCTTGTATATTGAATGATCCGAATCCGATAGATTACTTTATTTATATCCCTATTAATTTACGTTTAATAAGTAAAAGTTGGCAGTGACGTACGGTGTTGCACTTGCGCCGACCCCGGGATGTTTCCATCAGTCCTTTGTTTCCGAGGTTTTTGCTCCTGCAAATGCCCTCCGATAGCCAGGAAATAACAGCATTGCCATCAAATAGTTAAATTTGAAGAAAAATTGAACCGGTCTGAAAGCCGAATCGGATACGTGGCAATGCGTAACGCCGATCCCTCCACGTTTCATTTATCAACGTCGAGGGTAATTTCGTAAATTCGTATTAAAAAAAAAATATATTTAATGTAATTCATTGGGTTTTGACGGAGGGTTGACCATCGCTTTTCGTAGCGGGTAGGATATCAAATCGATCATTTCGGTGTCCTCTTTCGCAATTTAATTAATTTCAGGTCTTATCAGTAAAAAAAATCGAAGGAAAGAGAAAGAGAAGACAAACGAATTGTACAATTTTCAAGAAGCAGGCGGACTGGAGTGTCAAAAACTCAAGCAGAACACGCAATTCTTTATTTGTTTGCACTTTGCCTTCTTCTTCTTCCTCATTATTTTCCCGCATTATTTATTTATTTATTTATTTCTCGGCGATCTTTAAGCCTTTGTCCGGAATCCTCGCCGCCCCCAACCACTCGCTGGAGTCTCTGACCGTTGCCGGAGCTCCGGGTTTCCACCGCGCCGATCCGGTGGGCTCTGCTGCCGCTCGAGCTTCTTCCGCCGGAGTTGCTGCTCTCCTGGATTTTTCATAGTTGCCGGAGCTTTTTTTTAGCTTAGGAGGCTACTTATGGAGTATGAAAGCGCGATGATGAAATTCATAGCGGCGGCGGAAGGCTGAGGCGAAGGCGGTGACGGCACGATGGAGGGGCCGGTGGGCGGCGCCGCGGCGGCGCCGAGTACGGAAGAAGGTGAGCCAGGAATTTGGGAGGAATGATCTCTTCGTCGAATTTCCCCCCTTTTTGGCGTTCTGGTGATCCCCAGACAAGAGGAGCGAATTGGATTTAGCTAATAGTGGGATGACAACATTTTCACTTCCGTGAGCAGGAGAGAAGAATACGGTAAACTCGGAGCTATGGCATGCGTGCGCGGGGCCGCTGGTGACGCTGCCGCCGGTGAGGAGCCTCGTGGTGTACTTCCCGCAGGGCCACAGTGAGCAGGTATAGCTAATTTCTAAAGCTAATGAATGCTGCTAATGTCCGCCGGAAGAGCCAAATTGATTGGAAATCGGGTTCTTTATTAGGTTGCTTTTTAAAAAAGCTGAGATTTTGGCATTTGCTGTCTTTAATCTTATCATTTGCGTCTGATATGGTTTGCCTTTGTTTCTCTTATGAATTTTACACTCTTTTGATGTTTTATTTAATGATTGTGCCCCTATTTTTGTTTGATTTTGAGTTTCTGAGCCAAAATTTTTTTTCTGCCCGATAGATCTCTAGCTGAAAATTGCTGTATTTGCTTGAATTTATGAATAAGGGAAATTTGGGGTTCGCATAAGTTGGCATTCAAGAAAGGTCGCTTGCAGTTTAGCTATTTTCTGACCTAAATTTCACATTTTTTTGAAGTTCCTTCCAGTTCTTTTTTTCTCCTTGAGCTAACATGTTGAGATTTTTTTTTAGTTTAAAAAAAAATCAAAGCTGGCTTAGATGGGAAAATTTTGGACCATTGTTGAAGATTCTGTCTTTTTGAAGTTTAGTTCTTATTGTAAATCTACTTTTGATCGATCTATGCAATTGTGGCTGATTGTCAGACAAGTCCAATCACAGTTATGTTAACATCGTTATCTTAGTTTTCATTTCTGAACACAAAAAACGGGAGAGTGCACTGGACAAGGAACACAATTCAGGACAAAGGATAACCTCTCAACAGTGAAACCTTCAAATAATGACTATTCTAAAAGCAAAAAAAGGATCCAGTAATTAAAATTCCATCTTTCAGGGATATAATATTTTCACCTCAGCAAGCTCTTACAGTTCTTTCTAGTATTGTTGTGTACTAAACTGATACAAATTTCCATCTCAGGTTGCAGCTTCTATGCAAAAGAATATCAATGCTCACATACCAAATTACCCTAATCTTCCGCCAAAGTTGATTTGCCTTCTCCATGGTCTTACTCTGCATGTATGATACAGTTTTATCAATTGCTTTACAATTATCCTTTTTCACAACTGTTCATTAAATGACACTTGTATCTTATGGCTAGGCTGATGCTGAAACAGATGAAGTGTATGCCCAGATGACACTCCAGCCAGTGAACATAGTAAGTAATCACTGTCATTTGTCTGTATCTGTTCCTGTATTAGTGTATGCTGACATGTGGTTTACATGATATAATTAGTCATGCTCTTAGATTTCTGGGCCACAAAATTTCTATTCTTTTCTGTTTATGTCTCGTAAGAATCTACAATTTGGAATCTTATACACAGTTTAAGTGCTTTTTATTGTAACTTCATCACTTCTTAGTTTTTTCCTAGCTCACTCTGATATGTTAAAAAGTCACAAAGATAACAATGTAGTCTTATTGAAGATCCTATCCTATTTTGTTATTATGGAATTGGATTCTATCATATGAACTCAGGAACATATGGTGATATGTCTGTCACATATGGTAAGGTCTGGGCACACACTTTTATATACTCCTGGCTTTTCTTTCTTGAAACGTGTTTTCTATTCTTTCCAAGTTTTATTTTCAGGTGAAGACACTAGGAGGAAAAATTTTGGATTTACAGATAGGAAATAGATTAAAAATGCTCTATTCTTGGAAGTATTTGGTTGCCATCCTAAAATAAGGATCATAATTAGCTGATTCTTGTCAAAGTTTTAATATGCAGGAAAGAGAATAAATTTCTATGTCTCATTATGACATAAAGACCATAATTATCTTATTCTTATTGGTTCTAGAATGAAAAGGAGGCATTGCTAGCATCAGATTTGACACCCAAAACAAATAAGCCACAAACAGAATTTTTCTGCAAAACTCTGACTGCAAGTGATACAAGCACCCATGGAGGTTTTTCCGTACCCCGCCGTGCTGCAGAGAAGATTTTTCCTCCTCTTGTGAGTTAAATTTTAGTATCAATAGTTATCAATTGTGAAAAAATTAAAACTAATGCAGTTTCCTTGACTTACTTTTACTTTTCAATCACACGTAGGATTTCACAATGCAGCCACCTGCCCAAGAACTGCAAGTCGGAGACTTGCATGACAATGTATGGACCTTCCGACATATTTACCGAGGTATGATAAGAGCTAAGTTGAGAATGAGTTAAGATGGTGGTTATCTTACTTAAATATAATTGCTTGTTTAATGTGGATGAACTGTTTGCATTATATAATATTAGAGCCAACTGATAATTCAACTAAATCTAGGAAAAAATTTTAATTTTTGCCAAATGTTCTTTATGTTTGTGCCTTTTTTTCACTATTTTTTCTGCTAATTGATGTCAGGCCAGCCCAAACGACATTTACTCACAACTGGTTGGAGCCTATTTGTGAGTGGAAAGAGGCTTGTTGCTGGTGACTCTGTATTGTTTATTAGGTACAAATATATG
Organism: Trichopus zeylanicus subsp. travancoricus; assembly: GCA_005019695.1. Taxonomy (NCBI): domain Eukaryota; kingdom Viridiplantae; phylum Streptophyta; class Magnoliopsida; order Dioscoreales; family Dioscoreaceae; genus Trichopus; species Trichopus zeylanicus. The sequence goes on from RXID01014246.1 coordinate 1,548,707, forward strand.
CATATGGAAGTTAGATCTTTCCATTTGGGTACAATGGAGAGTCCTCCAACTACTTTGTCTGCAATACAAGAGAAACAGTATGAATTTATGCATAAAGCTCTGTCATTTGCTGGTAGTCAAATTAGTACCTGTTGCTATTCGGTATAATAATTTATTGCAATTCTCTTTCATTTATATCAGGCTATTTCTTTGCTTGTCTTCTCTAAGTTTTGCTTCCAATGGAAAGAACTTTGAGTGCTGTTATTAATGTGGTAAGGGTATTCATTCAGCTTAAATTTTTTGTACTGTGTTTGTGAGCAGGGATGAAAAGCAGCAGCTTCTATTGGGAATTAGGCGAGCCAACAGGCAACCCACCAATATGTCATCATCTGTTTTGTCAAGTGATAGTATGCATATTGGAATTTTAGCTGCAGCAGCCCATGCAGCAGCTAACCATAGTCCATTTACTGTATTTTACAATCCGCGGTAAGTGATTCTCTTCTATACTTTATGTTTACAAGGGAAGGATTCGTCTCTGTGATTAATCCCCTCTGGTTCTGGAGAAAGTTGGTACTAGTTGACTGCATTCAATTTATTATGTTCCATATTTTGAATAAACAATATTGTTTATCCAGTGCAAGTCCCTCAGAATTTGTCATTCCTTTAGCCAAGTATCAGAAAGCAGTTTACAGCAACCAAATATCCCTTGGCATGCGTTTTCGAATGATGTTTGAAACAGAAGAATCAGGAACGAGAAGGTAAAATTCTGGCATTTCACTTTTATTAGTACAGACATGATTTCTATATTTATCTTGACAATTCATTCTTCAGAATAGCTACTGTTTAGAGCAATTGTTCAATATAGAAATGAATTTCTCTCTCCATAGGTACATGGGCACCATTTCAGGCATTAGTGATCTGGATCCTGTTAGATGGAAAAACTCAGAGTGGCGTAACTTGCAGGTAGGACAATTGGAAGATTTTATGGAAGCACAGCCTGGTTTCTGTTGCCATAATTTGCTACAATCTATGTTGTTGTATGCGGCACTTATTCTTAACATTAAACAGGTAGGCTGGGATGAATCTGCTGCTGGTGAAAGACGCAGCAGAGTTTCTATCTGGGAGATTGAGCCTGTTATAGCTCCTTTTTTCATCTGCCCCTCACCCTTTTTCAGATCAAAGCGCCCTAGACAACCAGAAATGTCAGGTGAAGAATGTGGCTGTTGCCTTCGCGTGTGTGCAGATACGAATTTAACTGAGTCATTTCTGAAATGAGAATATTAGCTGATATCTACCTTTTAAATGTATAGAAATTTATTTATGACTGGGACTAGGGGGCTGCCTGTTTTTATTTTGAAATGGGGGTCCATTCTTGTGTTTGCAACTTCTGTTTGAGTTGCTTATTTGAGGGTTAAATATATGACAAGAGGGAGGTTAAATATCTTTCTTCTCCCTCTTAACCCCAAAATTCAGTTAAGTGAAATTCCTCCAGTGTCACACCGAGTTTAACCTGGGCTTTAATCTTCTAAAACAGGCCTATATGATTCCATACAAATCATGCAGACAGTGTTTAGTATCTATTGTAAAAAGGAATTACATAATAAACTGTCCAAATCAAGTTACCTGCAAACAAAAAAAAAACACCTGAAGCAAGATTCTGAACTATGGATCCTTTATGGTTCTTAAGTACTTCTTGTTATTACAGGGTAACTGGGTATTAGCATTCGTTATCTTGCCTCTTGAGGTGTGATAGCAAAATGTTAAAGATAGTTGGTCACATTGTTGACAAAATATGCAAATGTGTATTACAAGTGGAACATCCTCCATAACTTTTTCCTTTCAAGTGCAGATAGAAATAGGAAATAGCTAATCAGAAATTGCATCTGAAAGAAGCAAGAACTAAATAGAGGTTACTTGAAATGGAATGAGAAAGGAACACAAATTGAATTAATATTTTACTGGGAGAAAAACAGTCTTGAAGCATTAGGTTGATCTAGCGAACAGGATTCCATTTAACATACTTATTGGGTTGCCAAGTTGGGGAATAGGGCTTATAATGTCTCAGTTGTTTGATGTCAAGAATATAATCATTTAACTGATTTTGATGATTAATGTTGTAGATGATGAGACATTGGAAATGGAAAATCTTTTTAAGATGGCAATGCCCTGGTTGCGCGAGGAGATCTGCATCAAGGACCCACAGACTCAGAACACTATAATGCCTGGGTTGAGCTTGGTTCAATTGATGAACATGCAACAGAACCCGTCACTTGCGGGATGTGCTATGCAGGCTAACTTTTTGCACCTCCTAAATGGACCTGTTATCCAGAACTTTAGTGTCACTGATCTTTCGAGGCAGTTGGGCTCTCAGGCACAATTGTTGCAGCAAAACAACATACAATTAAGTGCCCCTAATCTGCCTCAGCAAAAGCAAGAAGTTGATCCACTATCAAAGACACCACTTCCACTGAACCAAATTAACTCGGGTGCTATGACACAGCAGCAAATGCAAGATATTGGCATGCAGCAGAGACAGCAATTAGCTAATCAAGCATTTCCCTTGAGTCAGACTGAGAGCAACATAATGCAAACTCAAGCCCAGCAGCAGCAGCCATTGATACAAGGCAGTCAGCCCCTACAAGCCAGCTTACAAAATAATCAACTACAACAGCAACTACAACAGGTAGAACAGCAACAGCTGCTAAAGCAGAAGCAGCAGCAACACCAAAATAAGGTGTCAATTCAACTCCCCAACAATATAAATAAGCAATTCCAAACAACCGAGTATCAGATTCAGCTGCAGCTGTTACAAAAGCTCCAGCAGCAGCAGAATTTGCTCTCCTCACAGCCGGCTTTGCAACAGCCTCAAGTGCCTCAAATACAAGAACACCAAAGAGCACTTCTGGAAACATCACAGATGATTCCCAACATCAGTTCACTTTCTCAGCAACAGGCATTATCCCAACAACTTCTGAAAGTTGCTCCACTCTGTGCACAATTTACTCAATCTGCACGGCAACAGATTCAACAAAAGCTTCAGCAACCTCAAGGCCCACTGCTTGAGATGCCAGGAAATGTCCTTCCACCATCATCAACCAGTCTATTCATAACTGGTGACTCTATGCTGGCACCTGGAGGAGCACAATCAGTGGTTACAGATGATGCCCCATCATGCTTGACATCACTTTCCACAGGCAACTGTGCTTTTATTTCTCAACAAGTATTGAACAAAAACTCTCAGCAAAATGGAGTTTTCACAGGAAAAACTACTCAGATGGCTGATACAATCCTAAACCCATGCTCAGTCAACGCAATGGCTTCAGGTCCTGGAGTGGCTAAGGGGATCCCTAAATCTGAAAACAGAGTGAAGCCATCAGTTTCAATTGCCAAGTTTCAACACCAGAGGGGATTTGCCCCTCAGGCTAATCTAAACAACACAGTGCAGGTGGATTATTTGGATACGACCTCTTCAGCAACGTCAGGTTGCCTTTCACAGACTGATGGATCTCTACAACAAAGCTTTCCTTCCTCTTTCAATAACCTAACTATGTTTAGAGATAAAGCTACAGACAGTGAGTTCCAAGGCAATGATCCAAGGAGCAATGCTCTTTTTGGTGTTAATATTGATGGCTCATTGCTAGCAGACAACATTGACTCAGGGAAATATCAAAATCATGTATATGGAAATATACTTACCAACTGCAGTGCTTCAAAAGATGCCCAACAGGAGCTATCCTCATCCATGATCTCCCAGTCATTTGGGGTTCCAGACATGACATTTAATTCTATTGATTCTACAGTGAATGAGAATAGTTTCTTGAATGTAAATTCATGGGCACCAGCACCCCAATATCAGCGAATGCGGACTTATACCAAGGTTTGTTACTTCAGCTAGACAATTTCAAACATTATGTAAATATGTTTGCTATGCTTAACTTTGTTGGACTCATATAAAAATATTTGTTTTGGGGTTATGCTGCATCCCAAACTAACAAAACAAAAACACTTTATGAAGATGATGATTCTAATGCTGCAGTCTGCTTGCTAGTACGCTTCCAAAATCTTGAAATTTAGTAGTAGATGGTTTTGGATTCTGTACATATTTGTTTTTAGAAGAATGTGACTTAAACCTGATCTGCCATTTGATGTGTAATAACTAGTTCACACTTGGTACATCCAATGAAGAGGGAAAGGGAAAATCTTAGAATGTTGATGTTTTGAAGTATGCATACTAAGTAAACAAACATGTTGTAGTTTGATGCTGATTTGGTTGCTTGTGAACAGAAATAATTTTTTGCTTCCCAGAAAGAATAAAAAATAGAAAGAAAAGAGGAAAGGAATTGAAGCAGTCTGCATCAGATGTAAACTACTGACTATGAGCATGCACAATAATTAACCACTGAAGAATAAGCTTTATTTCTATTAAATTGCTGCTTTGATTTCGACTTGTATCTTTTTCCTACTTTTATGAGTGTTCATAAATACAGCTTTTGGCTGGCCTCTCTATTTATATGCAAGGTTTGATATTGCCAAATTTGCTGCTTGATTTTCAAGTTTTATTTCAGTTTATTTCCTTGATGAGCTATATTTACCATGCTATTACTCCAAACTAGCGCTAGCTCGCTACAATCTTCATTGGCCTTTTCATAGGTCTACAAGAGGGGAGCTGTGGGTAGATCAATAGATATCACTCGATATTCAGGCTATGATGAGCTGAAACACGACCTTGCTCAAATGTTCGGCATTGAGGGACAGCTTGAAGATCGGCAAAAGATAGGCTGGAAACTAGTGTATGTAGATCACGAGAATGATGTTCTGCTTGTAGGAGATGACCCCTGGGAGTAAGTGAAAACAACATTGGCGTGCTTAAGGGCTTTTGCATCATTATACTTCATAGATTAGGGATTTCTTTCTCTTTTGTAGGACACATGTATCATATCACTAGCATTGCGATTTTTCAGAATAATAAATTTAGGACCTTCATTGACAAGCATAATTGCTTGGTTGAGAAACAAAAATCAAGAATTTCTTGTGAAATTTGCAGATTATTACCACAAACTATGTGACACATGTTGCAAAGCCTCATTTTGTAACTAAAAGTAATTGAGTGATCTTGGCAGGCAGTTCAGAGATTCAATGTATGGAGAGAAGACTAGTAAAAGCTGAAAGTATTATTTGATGGTAGAAAATTACATTTCTCAGAAGGATGTAGCAAACATAAGACTAAAGGTGAGGTTTTGGTAAGGAAAATTAGGTGCAAGGTAGGTATGGAAACTAAAGAGGGTGGTCCATGATTCAGGTTGCTTGTCTTTGAAGATTATAAGAGAAAAGATCTTAGAGGCTATAGTTGAAATGAAAACTTTATGGTTCTAATTAACTTGCTTCAAAATTCTGCTGTACCATCAAACGTGGTTAGCACAATAGAAAAAGCACCAGCTGCACCACTCTCAAGAGAAGATGCCATGAGTTTGATTCGTTGCACTGGCACGAGCAAAATTTCGACCTCTATTGAGTTCTTGCCTAAACTCTCCAGAGGAGCTTCTTGAAACAGAAAAATAATAATAAAGTTGATGAAAAAATGTGTCTTAACTCTGTTGGAATGAAAAGAGGCTAGGACATTCTGTAGAAAATCTTTCTTTTCATTATTTAATTCATTAAATGTATTTGATTCAAATTTGCAGGGAATTTGTTAGCTGTGTCCGATGTATCAGGATTCTATCCCCTCAAGAAGTCCAACAAATGAGCTTGGATGGTGATCTTGGGAACAACATTGCGCCTAACCAGGCCAGTAGCTGCTCAGATGGGGGAATTACATGGAAGGGCTAGTGTGGCATGAAATCAAGCAACACAGCTTCTTTGTGTTCGTGCAGAGAGTTTTTGGAATGACCTAGTTTGATGTTCAACAAGAAATTGAGCTCAGGCCCTTGACCTTTTGTCAAGCATTGTTCATAAGAGGTCTCTGAATGATGGATGACCTGAAAACATCAATTACTGCAATTAAAATCCATCTCAGATAAAATGAGATGCAGGTGTCAAAGACACAAAATTCATACATATTGTACGATTATTTTGGTTATAAGAGGGAATGGGTGCTGATGATCAACTTCCCCATTGTTTGTTGATAGCAACAGGGGCTGATCAAAAGCCCCTGTAATATTTTTACTTGTTCCTTTTAATAAAACTCAAAAGTGCTTAGAATGCCTAATGTATATATGTATAACTTCTATTTGCTTGATCCTTTTATGAGTTCAGAAAGATGGAAATGGAATTAAGCAGACATGTATGGATTTATGTGCACAATGTGATGAACTGGTTTCTCCTTTCATTTAGCCTTTGTACCGTGTCTACCCCCAGGTGATTTTCATGCGAATGTTGGAAACATGAAACATCATCTAGTTTATGGCATTTTATTTTGGTGAATGAATGATTGATTGAGGGTTCTCAACAGTCAAGGCTTATATTTTTCTTATTTTGTTATACTTAAAACGGTTCCAAGATCTTTTCTTTGCAAGATAATAAAAAACGATTGTTTTGTCATCTAATAATTTAACAATACTGAATATTATTAGTTGTTGTTTTCTTTTAAACGACCATTTAATTATCTAAATAAATAACTTTGAGAACAAAATTTTTTATTTTTTTAATTATAATTATAATTATATATATATACCCATGCGAGTCTTCTATGCCTAAACCTACCATCGGTTAGGCATTTTGACAATCTTCTTCCTTTGTATGCTGTGTGCTCCGGCACACGGCACACGGTCAGTTTGTCCGTTTGGACGTTAACATATTACCCCTTTCATTTTTCCATTATTCATTAAACCCCCGGCATATTTCGTATTTTCGCGAACACCCCTATTATTGTTCTTCTTCTTCTTCTTCGTTTCTGAGATCTCATCCACCTCCCCTCTACCCTCTCCGTCTCCGCCTCGTGGGGCCGCCGATCCATCGCGTGTTCGTCTACCGCCCTTCAAGAACCTGGTCGCACTCCTCGATCCAGATCTCCAGCCATTCCTTTGAAATCCTAACCCTAACCCTAATCCCAACTCCCTCCGCCCACCGAACTCCTTCCCTGCTTCTATGTTCTTCGGGATGTCTCCTATCCTTGTGGTCGATTCTTCGCCGCCGTTGCCACATGCTGCGATCGAGATTGATCATTAACGGCTTTGCCTTCTAAGCCGCCAAGCCTACCCAGAGAAACTCTAGATTCGATCCTTAATCTAATCTAGCGTTCTTGTTGTTTTCACCGGACTGATTGGCTTTTACCCCGATTTGACAGGTCTGATCTAATACTTTCTAGCTGAGTTTCTATTTCGAACCCATATATCTAGGTTATGATTTTCAACTAACTCAAGTAGGTTGAATCTTGATTTTCTTACTGGACAAGCTCTCGTTTGCCCATCTCTTTTTTGATAATTTTTTTACTTTTTTGATCTGATTGGTCGAAAAATTAGTAAAGCAGCAAAAAAGGTTATACGGATTGGTGACATGGGTGTATTCTGATCTAGTGGATATGGGAGGGATAAGATATGATGTATTTAAATTTGTTGGAGATAGGAATTTCAGAATATAGGATATGCATTTGGTAAGTGAAGTCTAATCCATAACTTGCATATTTTTCAGTTAGCCAGAATTTAGTTTCTATTGTGCTCAGGTTCCATGAAGTTCATTGCTAGTTTGATTTGAAGAAAGCTAGAGACGTTTTCTATTATCTAGTTCTCATTATTATGCATCAATGTAGTTAGTTGCTATGGTTATGGAGAACGATATATTGGCAAGGGAAGAGATTTTGTGACATTATTATCATAAGATCCCAATATTAGTTAGGGTGATTGCTTGTTGTGCTAGAATTTGTTTCTCTACGTGTGTGAATCTTTTTTCCAATGTATTGATCATGTGGTCATTAAATTGGATTTTTTTAGATTTCTTATTTCTTGTGAAGGTTTTCCCTTTCAGTACTCCAGGATAAATATTTGAGATTAGTCGAGCCATTATTCTTCAACTTGATTTGATGACTGAAAACTAACTTCTAGTGATGTTTCTGATTTTGATCAATGTATTGTTAAGCTTTCATAATTTTGGTGGGTTAGATTCATTATTTTCCAGTATGATCCTTATTCTGATACTTAAAACTTTTTTGCATTTATTAAATTTCGAGTGCTACATTTTTGTGGCAAAAGATATCAACTGTAGCAAAATCTACAATAATAGGATTTTGAGTTGAGTGTGGTTACAGTTGTTTTTATTTGGACTTTATGGTTTAGTTTAAAACTCCTTATTTATTCTATCATCAGGTGTATACTTGATTTCAAAACCTTAATATGAAAATCCTCTTACTTCCGTTTCCTTGCTATGACTTGTTTGATTTGGTTTCAAAAATTTTACAAGTCATTGCCCCTTTACCTTGGTTTCCTTGCTGTGACTTGTTTGATTAACCACTCCTAGGATCTTCCAAACTTTTCTGAGTTATCCTAGTCTCATCAGCCATCTTATCATCTTCTTAAGTTGTTGCATTTGCTTGTGGTCACCAGGGTTGTTGCATGTGCTGAGATACTTTCTCCATATCGCGTCTGTCTGAGATGGGATGCTGCAGTTGCTTTGGATTCCTGAGGAAGCCCCATAAATCCCTTATTCCTCACTTCTCCCAACAATTTTTGCTGCCAGAGAATATGGACGATGATGTAGATGGTATGCTGTGTACTGGAGTGTTGGATTTTTGAGATATTTTCAAGTGAAGCAGATCCCAAATTTTCTTCTTGCATTTCCAATTTTAGCACTAGGAGTTTTCTCAATTGCCAAGTATGCAAGATCACTGCCTCAAGTCGTTCAATTATTAAGCGAGGCACAAGGAGATAAGTTGTCTTCTGTACTGTACCTACAGGAACATAATCCAAGTACAGATGCTATTTATACTTCTGAGAGCAATCGTCCTTTCAAAAGCTGTGAAGGTAACTATCTCAACCTAAGCAAGTTGCTAACATTTTTTAGTACTTTAATTGCTGTGTTTTATTCTATAAACATTGAGACACTTGGAATTAGGAGAAAGAGCCTTTCAACTTGGTATGGTGCATGTATGAGCTTTTCTCCACACAGTAGTAGAAATTGCTTTTCCATCACTCCTTTTTTTATTCTTCTACTTCTAATGGATCCCTCTTTCCATGGCTCATTACAACTCGTTTGAAAAAATGTCATAGGGGCTGGTATAAATATCTGCTGTCGTGACTAGGGCAAAATGATATGCGAAAGTTCAGTGAAATATGGCAAGCAACTTTATTCACTGAACCTTCACTGAGCCTCTATTCTTTAAGAGCCATTATTTGTTGTGATGTTAAATCTAGACTCTAGTTGCTATGAAATAATACCACTGTTATGTAGTTTGCAAACTTTTTGATTGATAATGTAATATCTTGCTATTCTTCACTATTCTACTCCGTCAACTCTTGTATTGTGCTTGAAATAGGAATGTCAGCAGTTAGACTGAGAAAACTAGAGAAGAAAGAAGGTGCTGCTGGTTCTTCCAAACAAAAAGAGCCAAGAAGTGGAGAGCTCTTTCAAACAATGCAAGGATACGACTCTGTCTTTGTCCTCCCTTTTATCCTCCACCTTGGATTCTTGACATTCACAGCATTGTTTGTGATACATGTTCAGGTCAATCTTCTAGATTTCTTGTTTATTTCTTTTCTTGCAATTTTTAAGCTTGTAATTATTATGCTGAATCATTTTGGGATCATCTTCTAGTCGAACCATCAGAACTTCCTTGGCCATCTTCTTGCTAGTCATGTTTCAGATATGCCTCAATTTGTCTACAAACTTCAGAATGCATCATATGTAGATTTGAACTTGCTCCATCTTAACTTGATTGATTTCATACTAGAATTCAACTATTGACTTCTTCTAATGAAATTTTAACTTTGAAAATAGAATATTATGTTTTATCGTTATGAACTACTTTGTTTAAGGTTGCTTGGGAAATTGAACAGGTTTCGACCCGGTTTTTGTCGGCCAGCCCTCCAATCTATTGGTTTGCTGCATTTGTAATGCTCTCACCCAATGCAACTTGGAAAAAATGGGGCTACTTGATCTTGGTTTATTTTACTGGTTACATTCTTATTGGAAGTCTGCTCTTCTCAAACTTCTATCCTTTCACCTGAGGAATCAAATTAGATCTCTTGTGGAGGTTTCTCTTTTATGGGTAGATAATGTTCTCTTAAGTTGGATTGTGGTGCACTCACACTGACAGTTTTATAACATGATCTTAATTGTTTTGTAGATTCACTATCAGTGATTATTTATTTTGGTTGTAAAAATCATTAATGTTTTGGTGTTCATGTAAATTTTGTTTTCTCTTGTGAATTACTCCTCACTTGGCAAAGGATACAATATTGGTTTAGATTTAGAACCTTTGTGATACAATCTTGGACAAGCTGCATTTGTTTGTTTATGTCTTTCTTTTCTGAAAGTGTCTTGTGGAATTTAAATGAATTGGTTTGTTCTGTGACATTGACATTGGAAGTGCCCAATAATTTATGTGCAATCTGATTAATTTGGACTTGGGTTCAGTTGCAACCCTAGCGATTGTTATAGTAAATTTGGGCTGTAGATTCCCGTATCTATGTCAAGATTATAAAATTCAAGTTTTAAAACTTTCAAATTTTTTTGTAAATTTTTTTTAAAAAATGTTAAAGTTGAAATTTATTTATAACTTATTTATAAATTTACACATATTAAAATATAATTTTAAATTTTATGGAGGGTTTATTTGTAAAAATAAATTTTCTTAGTTTTCAAAGTTTTTTCGTAAAATTTTACTTAAAAAATTATAAAATGTGTAATTATTTATAAATAAAATTATTTAAGATTTTTTAAAAAAATGTATGAATATTAAGTTTTTAATTTAAAATTTTTTGAAAGATTTATTCATAAAAATTTAGGAGAAAAAGTGAAAAATGGGAAGTTAAAATTTTTGAGAGATTTAAATAAAATTTTATAAAGAAAAAAATTTTTTTTATTAAAATTTTAGTTAATGAATAAATTTTGAAGGGTAAAATTATAGATAAAGATTAAGATTGTGAAAGATTTTTTATAAATATAGTACATTATATTAGGTTGGACGTAAAAATCTCTTAATATTACCATGGTGTTGTTGTTAGGAATATAATTACACTGGTTCTGCTGAAACAAAACAAAATTCAAACTTTTGGGGTTTTTTAAACAAAAAAAATTGTAGATCGTAGTTTGTAAATTTCAAATTTTTCTGGGCAACAAATTAAGCGTAAAAAGTTTGAAACCAATTGCGACCGATCCAGAAGCATCGTTTCCTGTCACGATCTGACGGTTCTAGTTCCATGAAACCGCCTCGGAATCGTAACCGCACCAGTCCCGACGCGTGTCAGTATCTGGTGGGCGGCGAAGGAGTCCGGACGCGCTCGCTCTCTCTCTCTCTCTCTCTCGATCTCCCTCGATCTCGAATTCGATTTCCGATCTCCGGTCGGGCCTGCTGTCTCCTCCTCCTCCCCAACCCTCAAATTGCAGCAGCGTTGTTGAATCCGAGGTTTGATCTCGGGTTAAGCAGCGGAAACTCCTGCCTTTCTCGTCTCCTGCGCATGCGATCGGCGCCCTCTCGCCTCTCTTTCTTCAGATTACTCGATTCGCCGCTAGCACTCTTCTCATCTCGCAAGTACGTGTTCAGATCTACATATTTTTCTTCTTTTTTCTTTTTGTTCCTTTCAATTGATTGAGTTTTAGCGTTTTTTTTTTGTTGTTTGTCTGGATCTGTATGGATGCAAAGCGAAACCCTTGTTATGGTTTTTTTTCTTTCGCTATTGATTTATATTTCTAGTCTATCTGTCGCTCCGGCTGGGAAACAAAAAAAATCTTTCCTTGCGGTATTGTCTATCGATCTTCCCTTAAAAATATAAAAATTCGATTTTTTAAAGCTTGTTCCAGATAGTTGCTTTAAACAAGCAGTCGTCCTTGGATCTGCCGGTTGTGATTTTCTAGTGAAAGCCATCCCAGAATAGAACTGATAGAGTTTTGATTGATTTTAAGCTTTGAATCAATGGATATGTTGTAACTGTTTCAGTAAAAATCTTGTTGTCGACTATTTAGCTGGATTTTGTTCGTGTTGTTTTTTTGATACATTACTTGTCTTTACCAAGTTTTGTCACCCCAGTTGATTTTTTTTTCTCTTATTGATCTGCGAATATTGTGGCTTAAGCTAGAATTTATCTAACATTGGCGGTGTTTTTGTGGGTCGCAAGTTAATCAGTTAGCACAATACTATTGTTTGTGCCAAAAAACATGAATTAGCATTAAATCAGTCATAACCAGATATATTTTGCTGTGAAGTTTGAACAATAATAAGATATAACATGCAACAATGAATGAACAAATAAAATGAGATTTGAATACAAAGCTAAAAGGCATATAATAGTAAAGTAACCACCAATGCAAAGAAAAAAAAGACAAAATCAACAATTTTTTAAAGTGAATAAATCACATCCTATTAAAAACAGAAGAAAAAGAACAAATATGCTATTTAAGTGTCATTTTACAAATATAATAGATATATGATAAATATATGATAAAATAACAATACCTGAAATAAACAAATAAGCAAGTGGTGCTTAGTATAAAGGGAAAAACACCACAAAATCACTACGATGCAACACTCAAATCTTGTTATGTTTTAAATGTGAGGTGAGACACAAATAATTTCAATTAAGAGAAACTATTCTTGAGGATTATTCAGCATGAATAAACATGAATAAACAAGTGATCATGGTTCTGGAAGAACTTGAATGCATAAGAGTATTGTGAAATTTGGTTTTTTTCTCTCATGGAGATTTGTCAAAATCCCAATAGTCAGGCGTGGGGCTTGTAAAATAACTAAGCAAATCCTTCATTTCTAGATGTCATAACTCCAATCATCGGGACAGAGATGAACTATCCAAAACCCACTTGGCGGGTCTTTCACTGTACAGACCTTGGTGCATAGAGATAAACTTGCTAATTTAGGGGGGTAGGGATTTGTAAATTTATACTTTTATATGATCTAGTCGTAATCTTCTTTTCTTTTGGCTTGTTTTGACCAACCGTTGAATGTGTCTTCAATCTTCATTTCATAATCAGATAGATTTCTTTTTTCTTTATAATTTTGTTATTCTAGGACGCTTTGTTTGGATCATTTTTATTTGTTATCCAGCAATGTGAATTTGGTTTAGTATTATGCGTGCAGCAAGAGTGACTTCATGAGAGATATCGACTGCTTCAATGAAAATTTGGAACTCATTGACTAATGATAGGTTATCCAATAAAACAGAAAACATGAACACCTGAGATGGATAAAAAAAGGACGCTTAAGGGGAGGAGCTAAAAAATACAAGCAATGATAATAAAGAAGTCACCTGGTTAAAAAAACATACATGCATAATGCTGAATCAAATTCACATTGCTGGATAACAAATAAAAATAACCAAAACAAGGGCTTCTAGAATAACAAAATTATAAAGAAAAAGAAATTTATCTGATTGTGGAATGAAGATTGAAGACATATCCAATGGCTGATCAAAACAAGCCAAAAGAGAAGAAAATAAGACTAGATCATATAAAAGTATAAATTTACAAACTCCTATTCCCTAAATTAGTAAGTTTATCTCTATGTACTAAGGTCTTTACAGTGAAAGACTCGCCAAATGGGTTTTGGATAGTTTATCTCTGTGCTAATGATTGGAGTCATGATATCTGGAGAAATAAAGGATTTGCCCGAGTTATTTTACAAGCCCAACATCCTGACCGTTGGGACTTTGGCAGATCTCCATGAGACAAAAAAGGAACACCAAACTTCACAGCTCTCTTTTGCATTCAAGTTCTTCCAGAACTATGATTACTTATTTATTCATGTTTATTCATCTTGAGTAATCCTCAAAGATAGCTTCTCTTAATTGAAATGATTTGTGTTCCAGCTCGCATTTAAAACATACCAAGATTTGAGTACTGCATCTTAGTGATTTTGTGGTGCTTTTCCCTTTATACTAAGCACCACTTGCTGATTTATTTATTGCAGGTATTGTTATTCTATCATATATTTTTCATGTATGTATTGGATTTGTAAAATGGCAATTAAACAACATATTTGTTTTTTCTCTTCTGCTTTTAATGGGATATGATTTGTTTACTTTAAGAAGCTGTTGATTTTGTCTTTTTCCTTTGCATTGATGAATGCTTTACTCTTGTATGCCCTTTTAGATTTGTGTTTGTACCTCGTTTTATTTGTTCATTCATTTTTGCATATTATGCCTGATTATTGTTCAAACTTCGCAACAAAATATATCTATATATGGTTGATTTAATACTAATTCATATTTTTTGGCGTAAACAACAGTATTGTGCTAATGTTATGCCTTTTTAAAAGTAATAATGATCTTATTCTATTGTCCACTGATGCTTTAGCCAAATCAAACAAGTCACAGCAAGGAAATGGAAATAAGAGGATTTTCATATTAAGGTTTTTGAAATCAAGTATACACCTCTGATGATAGAATAAATAAGGAGTTTTAAACTAAACCATAAAGTCCAAATAAAAACAACTGCAACCACACTCAACTCAAAATCCTATTGTTGTAGATTTTGCTGCAGTTGATATCTTTTGCCACAAAAATGTAGCACTCAAAATTTAATAAATGCAAAAAAGTTTTAAGTATCAGAACAATGATCATACTGGAAAATAGTGAATCTAACCCACCAAAATTATGAAAACTTAACAATACATTGATCAAAATCAGAAACATCACTAGAAGTAAGTTTTCAGTCATCAAATCAAGTTGAAGAATAATGGCTCGACCAATCTCAAATATTTATCCTGGAGTACTGAGAGGGGAAAATCTTCACAAGAAATAAGAAATCTAAAAAAATCCAATCTAATGACCACATGATCAATGCATTGGAAAAAAGATTCGCATATGTAGAGAAACAAATTCTAGCACAACAAGCAATCACACTAACTAATATTGGGATCTT
Organism: Trichopus zeylanicus subsp. travancoricus; assembly: GCA_005019695.1. Classification (NCBI taxonomy): domain Eukaryota; kingdom Viridiplantae; phylum Streptophyta; class Magnoliopsida; order Dioscoreales; family Dioscoreaceae; genus Trichopus; species Trichopus zeylanicus. Next base: position 1,563,707 of record RXID01014246.1, read on the forward strand.
ATGATAATAATGTCACAAAATCTCTTCCATTGCCAATATATCGTTCTCCATAACCATAGCAACTAACTGCATTGATGTATAATAATGAGAACTAGATAATAGAAAACGTCTCTAGCTTCCTTCAGATCAAACTAGCAATGAACTTCATGGAACTTGAGCACAATAGAAACTAAATTCTGGCTAACTGAAAAATATGCAAGTTATGGATTAGACTTCACTTACAAAATGCATATCCTATATTCTGAAATTCCTATCTCCAACAAATTTAAATACATCATATCTTAGCCCCCCCATATCCACTGGATCAGAATACATGGGGCCAGCCCATATCGCCAATCCGGAGAACCTTTTTGCTGCCTTACCAATTTTTCGACCAACCAGATCAAAAAAGTAAAAGAATTATCAAAAAAGAGATGGGCAAACGAGAGCTTGTCCAGTAAGAAAATCAAGATTCAACCTACTTGAGTTAGTTGAAAATCATAACCTAGATATATGGGTTCGAAATAGAAACTCAGCTAGAAAGCATTAGATCAGACCTGTCAAATCGGGGTAAAAGCCAGTCTGTCCGGCGCGCGGCCTCCGTCCCCGGCACACGGCCTTCGTCCCCGACACGCGGGGGCCTTCGTCCCAGACCTCCGTCCCTGGCCTCCGTTCCCGTCCAAGGCCTCGCCCTCCGTCCCCAGCACGCGGGCGCAGACGGAGGCCGAGGCCTTGGACGGGGACGGAGGGCGATGCCTTGGACGGGAACGGAGGCCGGGGACGGAGGCCCCCGCGTGCCGGGGATGGAGGCCAAGGCCGAGGCCGTCCGCGCCCACTGCCGGCGCGCCAGCTTCGGCGTCGCCGTTCGCGCCCTTGTGCCGGCGCACTGGCGCGCCGGCCTCCTCCTCTGCTCCCACTGCCGGCTCCGACGTCGTCGCCCACTCGCTGCCACTCTGACCGCCGTCGAATTTCGGAAACTTTTCTGTCAATCGGAATAATTTTGGGGTATTATTTGTAAAAATCCGAATTTTGGGGCGTTAAATATAAAAAAAATAAGTTTTTAAGGGTTTAATTGTAAACATAACGGGGTAAAATCGAAATTTTTTGGGAAAAATTTGATTAAATAACAATCTGGGGTGTGGGTAAATATTTTCGAAAATAAGGTGGTGTCGGTAATTCCGGAAATTACGGGGTTGTGGGTAATTAAGACTAATTACATGGACTTATAGATAATTATCCCTTCAATTTTTTCCATTATTCATTAAACCCCCGACATATTTCGTATTTTCGCGAACACCCCTATTATTGTTCTTCTTCTTCTTCGTTTCTGAGATCTCATCCACCTCCCCTCTACCCTCTCTGTCTCCGCCTCGCGGGGCCGCCGATCCATCGCGTGTTCGTCTACCGCCCTTCAAGAACCCGGTCGCACTCCTCGATCCAGATCTCCAGCCATTCCTTTGAAATCCTAACCCTAACCCTAATCCCAACTCCCTCCGCCCACCGAACTCCTTCCCTGCTTCTTTGTTCTTCGGGATGTCTCCTATCCGAGTCGTCGATTCTTCGCCTCCGTTCCCACATGCTGCGATCGAGATTGATCATTAACGGCTTTGCCTTCTAAGCCGCCAAGCCTACCCAGAGAAACTCTAGATTCGATCCTTGATCTAATCTAGCGTTCTTGTTGTTTTCACCGGATCGATTGGCTTTTATCCCGATTTGACAGGTCTGATCTAATGCTTTCTAGCTGAGTTTTTATTTCGAACCCATACATCTAGGTTATGAGTTTCAATTATCTCAAGTAGGTTGAATCTTGATTTTCTTACTGGACAAGTTCTCGTTTGCCCATCTCTTTTTTGATGTTTTTTTTACTTTTTTGATCTGGTTGGTCGAAAAATTGATAAGACAGTAAAAAGGTTCTCTAGATTGGCGATATGGGCTGACCCCATATATTCTGATCCAGTGGATATGGGGGGGCTAAGATATGATGGATTTAAATTTGTTGGAAATAGGAATTTCAGAATATAGGATATGCATTTGGTAAGTGAAGTCTAATCCATAACTTGCATATTTTTCAGTTAGCCAGAATTTAGTTTCTATTGTGCTCAGGTTCCATGAAGTTCATTGCTAGTTTGATCTGAAGGAAGCTAAAGACGTTTTCTATTATCTAGTTCTCATTATTATGCATCAATGCAGTTAGTTGCCATGGTTATGGAGAACGGTATATTAGCAAGGGGAGAGATTTTGTGGCATTGTTATCATAAGATCCCAATATTAGTTAGTGTGATTGCTTGTTGTGCTAGAATTTGTTTCTCTACATGTGCGAATCTTTTTTCCAATGCATTGATCATGTGGTCATTAGATTGGATTTTTTTAGATTTTTTATTTCTTGTGAAGGTTTTCCCTCTCAGTACTCCAGGATAAATATTTGAGATTAGTCGAGCCATTATTCTTCAACTTGATTTGATGACTGAAAACTAACTTCTAGTGATGTTTCTGATTTTGATCAATGTATTGTTAAGTTTTCATAATTTTGGTGGGTTAGATTTACTATTTTCCAGTATGATCCTTGTTCTGATACTTAAAACTTTTTTGCATTTGTTAAATTTTGAGTGCTACATTTTTGTGGCAAAAGATATCAACTGTAGCAAAATCTACAATAATAGGATTTTGAGTTGAGTGTGATTGCAATTGTTTTTATTTGGACTTTATGGTTTAATTTAAAACTCCTTATTTATTCTATCATTAGAGGTGTATACTTGATTTCAAAAACCTTAATATGAAAATCCTCTTACTTCCGTTTCCTTGCTGTGACTTGTTTGATTTTGTTTCAAAAATTTTACGAGTCATTGCCCTTCTACCTTGGTTTCCTTGCGGTGACTTGTTTGATTAACCACTCCTAGGATCTTCCAAACCCTTCTGAGTTATCCTAGTCTCATCAGCCATCTTATCATCTTCTTAAGTTGTTGCATTTGCTTGTGGTCACCAGGATTGTTGCATGTGCTGAGATACTTTCTCCATAGCGGGTCTGTCTGAGATGGGATGCTGTAGTTGCTTTGGATTCCTGAGGAAGCCCCATAAATCCCTTATTCCTCACTTCTCCCAACAATTTCTGCTGCCAGAGAATATGGACGATGATGTAGATGGTATGCTGTGTACTGAAGGCAACAGTGATATTCTCGGTGTAAGTGAAAATGGCTTTCAACGGTCCGTTAAAGGTGTCGAAGAGATCTTTTTGTCAAGAGCTCGTAATGGCTTGATTTGCAGGGAACTTCCAGTCAAAGAAACTCACCATGTTACTCTCACTGAGGTAAGCAATCAATGGTTTACAGCATCTTTATTAGGAATGTTTATGCTCATAACAGCAGGGAAAATAGTAGATGACTGCCTCTATTCAATGAGCACTGGATGCAGGAAGCTTTCTTTACAACAAATCAGAAATGCCACATATAGTTAAAACTTAGTTTTATAGCTTTTGGAAATTATTCTAATGAGTTATCATCTTTTAAGTGCCAATTCTACATTTAGGATCTGTTTGAATGCTTTTTAACTTTTTCAGTGAAAAACGTTTTCTGAAGGAGTTGGGTTTGCATGCAAGTTAATTCCCATCCAAATTCCAAGAGATGGAAAAGTGACTCATCTTTCATTGGGAAAAAAGTAAAGAGGGGCAGACCTCTGTGACGCAAACAATATGGAATAACCCTTTCATGTGGAAATTCACCCACATCGTCATTTATTCTTTCGTAACTTCTGTTCTTTTTATGTTCCTTGCCCATCTAACTTACACTGCCTCTCCCTTTCCTACATTTTTTTTTTTTGAGCAACTAGGATTTATCATTATAACTTTACTAGAAGCAAGTGATAAAATGATGCAAAAAGTTTGCATCATTACAAAAAAGGACAAAAGATGAAAGCATTCAAGTTCCCCCAAAACATAAAAATCCCAATACAAAAAAAAGTTCAATATGATTATTAAGCAGAAGGGCCTAACCTAGTTGTGACTAAGCATTTGATCTGGTCCTCTTTGGCTCTAGCTCCACTGCAATACAAGGACTATGATTAGATTTTTACAAAATAGTAGTTAGAATCCCTAGAATTTTTTCTATTTTATAGAACAAGCACAAAACCATGATTTCAGCATGGATTTAACTGCTTGTATAGAGCTTCTTGTTGTTCTGATTTTTTTTGGGAAGATTCTTGTGGATACCGTTTGGTTTGGTATCAGTATCTGGATTAATCTTAAAACTAGTGAATTACTTTTATAAATTAATTTTTTTATCAAAATTGATCCTACAATAATTTAATGTTTGAAAAATTATTAAATTTTTTATAATAATTTAATTTAATAACGATGTGAAATAAGTAATATCAATTTTACAAGACAAAAAATTTAATTATGAAAAATGTTGATCTTGACTCTGATTTCAAACCAAACGGCACTCTATTTCTTTCCAACTATATCACCTACAACAGTGCTAATACAATGTTGCATACAAATTTTCTATCTTGCTATTGAATGTTTTCCGTCTAACTTGACCATAGTTCCAAATTAAAATTGAGAATGTGGGAAATATGTAGTTTAATTATAAATTACTATCAGATTTCTCTCATAAAAATATATTAAAGAATAGGAGATCCGTGTATTGAGGTATCACGTTATTCCAAACGTCTTTTTCGCCGCCATTCATTTCTCTGTATTTTTTTTTTATTAACCTCCGCAAGGCTAATTCTTTTTCTTTGGATTTTTCGAACAAGCATTTATTATATATTGATTTTGACTCCATATTTTAATATTTCGAAATAAAAACGTTAAATCAATGGTAAGGTCTTTTTTATCTTTCTTTTGTTCACTACAAATAAAAATAAAAAATCACAAATAATCGATGCAAGTTTTCTCATCTTATTTATCTTTCTAATTCACCAAAATACATAACAAATTAAGAAAAAAAATTCAAAATTGGTAGCTTTCATGTTTGTAGTTATTTTTTTGTTTATTTTTATGTGATTTATTTGGAATGAGAATTGTAGATCTATTCTTGTGTATTATAAATTGAAGAATTTGGACTTTATTATATTTTGTGTTTTACCTCTTTTATCATCTTCTATAATTTTCTCTTTTAATGAGTTTTAATGAATTTGATTCTTGTTTAAAGCTGTCAGCGCAAGAACTATAGAAAGAGATGTTTTTATATTTCGCTTTGAAAATTTTCTTATAGTTTATTACATATTATTATGTGTTATGGTTCTCTTTCATTGGTATTCATTTCTTTAAAATGTTTGTGAGTTTTTTATTTTATGAAGATAAAATGAGCATTTCAGGCATAGTGATATATATGTAATTTGTGCTTTAAATTTTGATCATTGAGAGTCTTTTTGTATATATTAATGTTATTATTTCACAATTTGGTTTTTTTTCTCACACTATATTTTTCTCTTTACTTTTGATTTGGATTAAGGTGTAATACTATGTTCTTTTAGTCCATCTTCTTCCGGCTGACATTGGTCTTAGATGAAATTCTAGTTTTTGATATTAATATCTCGCTTATCATGTTAAAAATTTTGAAGGGAGAGGATGAATATATTATCTAATTTTAAATTGATATACATAGTTATAGGTGATAGTAAAAATAATTCATATATTTTTTTGTATATTTGCATATACAATTTGTCATATTATTATTTAAATTTAAATATTTTAATTTGTTAACTAGAAGTTTAATTTATTAATAAGATATCAAAATTTGGTACGGTTTAATACGACATTTTATTCATTAATATCATATAAAATAAAAAGTTAAATATTTAAATATTATTAAAATAAAAAATAAAATAAATTTGAAATGGGATAATTTTACTATTCAAATTGTATGCTGATCATGTCATAAAATTTCAATCAAATACACACAAAACTTATAAATATGAAATTTATAAATTCATTAAAACAAATAAAGGATTTCAAAATTTTGAATTTGCATGTTTCACAAAACAAACACATTATCAAAATTTTCAAATCCAAGATTTTAAAATTTTAGAATATAAAGGTTTCTAGAACTCTGAAGTTTTAAAAAACAAATAGGTCCTACAATTAGAATTTTATTTTGAAAAATCAACCATGTAAAAACCTTAATAATGACTTTTATAACCAAAATAAATAATCACTTACAAAACCATTAAGAATATGTTATTTCATCCTTGCTTATTTCTATTTTAGGCACAAACGATGATAGCTTCTATTTGTCCGACATTTGTATTTATACTGTATAATTGTTAAGTGCAAAGGAGTGCGAAAGGTCTCTGCTCTAGAAAAATAGGATACAAAAGGGAGAAAAATATTTCTAATGTGGTTTAAGTGGTAATTAGATCACGTGCATTGTTGCATCTGGTTAAACTCTAGTTATAAGTGGCTTGGGACATCAAGTTGCATTTCACTCCGTCTCTGATTTTATCACTGTGGATAATCATTTGCTTCAGCCTGTAATGGCTTATGAAATCACCTTCTTTTACTTAACAATGGACTATTTTTGGGTATTTTTAGGATGAGAATGGAAACAAGATGGTTAACGAGTATGTTCGGGAGTGTAAGATTGGTTCTGGGAGCTATGGCAAAGTGGTAAGACCAGTTGTTGCCTAAATTAGTTCGTTGAAATTTTCCAAAATGACCACTCTTTTACCGTTCGTCAGGTCTTGTACAGGAGCAGAAATGATGGAAAGCAACATGCAATCAAGGTACTTGAACATGAAAGTTTGACATTGCTCAATCATGCATGTCTTGGACAATTTTGTCCTTGTTTGTTCTTGCTTTTGTTTTTTATCAATCTTTCCTTTTGCTAAGCAATTCGTTAATGCATTACAGTGAAGGATTTGGGGATTTTTGTCCCCCCATATTCTTATACCATGAATAAAAAAATTATTGCATTTTAGATCTTGATTTTTGAGCAACTTTCATGTGCTTTCTTTTAGTTCTTGCAGCTGTTTCTTCTATTGATTGACAATTTAGCTAATAAAGAAAATAGTAATTGGTGTCTTAGTGTATATCTCTCTCTTTAACCAAATTGTTTTTCTTTGGATGTTAATTAAAAAATAATTAGTCCCTTTTCCCTTGTATCTCTTTTTTGTTTGGTAATTTGGAGTGCTCAGAATATGTGCATTGGCAAACTGATCATGGAATTTTTACCATTCATTTAATTGTTTGGCTCACTAGTACTCCTGCCTTGCATGTTAACTAGCACAGTTTGCTTGATGCTGACTATTTTGAATGCTATTTTAAAGTCTAGCACTTGATTGTTTTGACACGCCATTATTGTTATATTCTTTTGTGAGAATATTGATCTATTAGGTTATTTTTGGCTGTGCTTCTTATTGCAGGTTTTTCACAAATCACACTTAATGAAGCTCCGAGTGGCACCATCAGAAACAGCAATGACTGATGTTCTTAGGGAGGTGGGTATTTTTGTTTATAAGTGTGTACATTAAGATCCCCATATTAAGCATAGGTAGCATAACATTATCAACAACAGGATTCACCAATTAGGCATTTTCTAGGGTAATTTTTATTTTTCAGGTGGAGCCTTGTTTAAAAATATTACAACATGGATGTAGAAAGCTAAGAAATCTAAGTTTGATTAGAATGTTAGGAGGGATAGTTAGCTCCTAATCAGAAAATAGCTTACCTAGTTGTTGGTGCACTGCCACAATTATAGTGTAACAAAATAGTCATTAATGGAAACAAAAAAGGTGTAAGTATGGGATAGAGGAGGAACAGAGGAAGTGGTGAAGATAGGGAGAGAGGGGATGGAGGGTGAAGGGAAGGAAGAAAAGAATAGGGGAAGAGAGAGAAAAAGAGGTGTTGTAGGGAGAGAGGGAGTAGGTGGAGGGAGATGAAGGGAGTGGGAGTAGAGAGGAAGAGAAGGAGAGGAGGCAGAGGGAGGAAGGGAGGGAAGGAATCGAGGAAGAGAGGGAGAGGAGGCAGAGGGAGGAGATGTATGGAGGGAGATAGATACACAAATTATTTGTGATTTTTATAAAGGACTAACAAATTACTTGGCATTGTGGTTCTAGCTATTGTTTTTGAACTGTACATTATCATTTCAGGTCACGGCAATTATAGTCTTTACCTCAATTGGCAATTTGATTGATTGTATAAGCTAAATTGCTTCTGGGCAATTAGTATATTACACAATGCCATCAAGATTGTCACAGTATTGTATATTGTAAGGGCCTCAAATCAAATCATATCGTGAATTTGTACCTTAGATCATAGATTTTCTATAAATTTCAGATAAGGCTACGATAGTATTAAAAGTACTTTGATTTTGTACAAAAATTAATAGTTTTAAACTATCTAAGCTCAGATTGGTGACAGCAGTCTTTATTTTTTCCCCAGGTCTCTATCATGAAAATGTTGGACCATCCCAACATTGTTAATCTCATTGAGGTGATTGATGACCCAAACACAGATCACTTTTACATGGGTATTAATTGACACTTGCATTCCTGTAATTTTACAACTTGTGGTTCTTAATAGTCTTCAATTACAGACACCGTTTGATTTGGAATCAGGATCAGAATCAGTTCGTTTCAGGATTTTTTTTTTACAAAATTAATATTACTTATTTTACATCGTTATTAAATTAAATTATTATAAAAAATTAAATAGTTTTTTGAACTTTAAATTATTGTAGGGTTAATTTTGATAAAAAGATATTAGTTTACAAAAGTGGTTCGTTAGTTTTAATCTTAATTCCGATCTTGATTCTAAACCAAACGGTGTCTCAAATTTCTTATAAAGTCCTATAACCAACTCTAGTTTGGAATACTCATTATTTTTTTATTTTCTTGCAGTTCTAGAGTACGTTGAAGGCAAGTGGGTTTGTGAAGGTTCTGGTCAATGCCTAGGTGAAAATACCTCAAGAACATTTTTGCGAGATATAGTTGCTGGGCTCATGTATCTTCATGCCCATGTAAGTTATTACTAATTGAACCTTCATTTTAAGGATAATTTTTAGTTCTGTATGAATCTTTCCTCACCAAGGTCTTAGGTAGTATGTACCATAAGATAGTTTCTTGAATCTCACATTTCCTGGCTTTTGTGGTGCTTTTATGATTCTTGTATATGTTTATGCATCATGAGTTGTAGGACTGGAACTTGGACATGAATATCATTTATACTGTTGCTAGCAGGACAAAATAAGTATGGCTGTAAGCAATCAATTTGTACATATGACTACAATGAGATCACTGTGGAATAATGAAAGCTAGCAAGTAGAGGCATCTGTTCTTCATCTCATCATTCAAATTATAATCTCACATATGTTAATTATGAATGTGATATTTATGTACAGGTTTCCATGTCAATCATTTGGGTTCAAAACAGTTATTCATAATGTGATGATCAACCTGTGGTTCTTCTATTAATAGTCATGGCTTGCTTTTTTACTCTTTCTTTGATGGAGGTTTTACTTTCTTACTCAACACAGAATATTGTTCATGGTGATATTAAACCTGATAACCTCTTGGTCACAAGCAGTGGAAGGGTGAAGATAGGAGATTTTAGTGTTAGCCAAGTTTTTGAGGTAAGTTGTACATCAGCAATCAAATTTATATAAAATGAGCTTGTTTATAGAAAATGAAGTTTCTATGTCTGTATGTATTTTGATTGCTTCTTACTACTTTTGTTTGAAGTTATGTTCTTACTAATTTGTTTTTGGTGCTCAGTTGAATGCCATGACAAATATGCCTTAATGAACATGGCATTGCTAGATTTGCTGTCTTTTATAAATTCCACAGCTCAAGTTTGTGCTATTGTTAGTCACTTGCCATTACTTGTAAATCTGACTGCAGTTCTTATCAGAATAACTTGTGATCTTAAACATTATGATATATTGATATTGTTCCTTGTAAATCCTAGGCTGTATGTCTCTGTTTTGACTAGTTGAATCATCAAGCCATCCAAGCAAATTCCTAGGTGAATATATTTTTTCAATTTTAGAAGTGAAATATATGTGGCTATTGTTAAAAATTTTGTAATATCGATCTAAAATTCTAGATGCCTACCTGGATGACAAGTGTCAACTATGTGCCCAAATAACTAAGCATCACAGGGCTCATAACCTACCCCTTGTGTGTTTTGTTCTGTAGTATTAGGGCTCATATAGCATGTTCTGACAGTTTTGGTATGGTGACCTATTTTCTGTGATGCTCCACTACTTCTGAAACTTTAACAAGCATAAGGATTATCTACATATGTTAGCATTCCAATTCATATGGAACACAGACCTGTGACCATGCTTGTTTGTTAGGTTGATTTGTGCAGGAAGTATAAAATCTAGAATTAGGGGTTCGATCCCAAAAGCTCAGGCTGGCGTTATCCTAGCCTGGCCTGAACTGCATATATATAACCCTGGTATGGTCACATAATAAGTTTTAAGATGGACAAGGCTTTGTTGGGCCTGTTCATTTCATGTGGTACCTGTAATCCAAATTGGTTTCAGAGTCCGAACATCCCATACAGCCCAGAAGACTTGGGGCATGGTTTTGGGCTAGTCTGATCCATTTGCATCTCAAGAGTGTGTGGTCCAACAGGGGCATGTATTCATGCTGTTCTTGAATTGATGTACGATAGTGATGTGTGCTCCTACAGATATGGTTGCTTGCACTACTGTTGTCTAACAGCTCAGATCTGAATATTTACCTGTACTTTTGGCCTGGGAAATGGTAAAATCATGTTTTACCTGCAGGATGACAATGATGAACTCCGGAGATCTCCAGGGACTCCTGTTTTCACTGCACCCGAGTGCTGTTTAGGTATGTATTTTTTTCATTTAAGTTATTGAATGAACCGCTGAAGGCAAATTTATCACCAACCAGATATGGCCTAGTGCAGGTCTTACCTATCACGGTAAAGCTGCTGACACGTGGGCTGTAGGAGTTACATTGTATTGTATGGTTTTGGGTCAGTATCCATTTCTTGGAGAGACATTGCAGGACACTTATGATAAGGTGGTCAAATTTTTTGGTACTTGTACCTTCTTTTGTGTGACCATTATCCAGTTCAATTTGACAAAATATTTTCTGTAGATTGTTAATAACCTGCTGACACTGCCTGATGACATCAATCCACTACTGAAGAACTTACTGGAGGGGCTTCTCTGCAAGGGTCAGTGAATGCTTCCAGATGCCCTTGTCCCCTTTCTCCTGTGTCATTCTTTTCAGTAAAAAAACTCCACTTTTATGATTGCATTGCAGATCCCAAACAGCGGATAACCTTGCGTGCTGCAGCAGAGCATCCCTGGGTTATTGGAGATGAGGGTCCAATTCCAGAATTCTTGTGCAGGTGCAGGCGCAGCAGTTCTTTGATGATGGTATCTGCCCTGATCAAGAGGAATGAAGATATGACGAGTGTGTAAGAATTTCCTGGATCAAAACATTTTAACAGAAGTAGATGGAGGGATGGTTTTTTCAGAATGTGAAGAGACAAAGAAGAAATCGATGGAATGATAACACACACAAGGGGTGTGGTTGAACATCAAAGAACCAGCCTTTAGATGGCATACCTGCAGCATGTACTTGTGGCATACCTTGCATCTGGTGAAATGAGGGATTCTATTTGACATGTTATTTTTTCCTCTCCCGTTCTGGTGTAATTTAACTGGCTAAGGGGAAGTTCTTTTCTGGATTTGCTTTTGTTTCATGCCAGGTGTGTGTGATTTGAGTCTGGAAATTCTGATTCGGGCAATGAAGTGTGAAAATGGAGGGTCAATGCAGCAAGTGCAAAATTTTCACGATTAGATGAAAATGGGAAATTTTGGAGATCAGGATTAAGATTAGTTTATTTTAAAATTTTTTTCTTACAAAATTAATAATATTTATTTTACATTATTATTAAATTAAATTATTATAAAAAAATAAAATAATATTTCGAATTTTAAATTATTATAAAATTAATTTTAATAAAAAAAATTATTTATAAAAATATTTTATTAATTTTAATTTTAATTTTGATTTTGATTTAAAATCAAAAGTTGTTTTCTAAACAGAAATGAAAAGCAAGAACCAGAACTACATTATGCCTTTTCACCAGGAGCCCCATATTTTTTTATTTAAAAAAATTCTAAATAAAAAAAGCCAAGAAGAAATATAATAACCCGCCAATGAGCTGGGGCAAGTGGCAACGTACTGCTCCTTTTTGTCGGGATCGGAAACCTCTGGTAAGCCACAACCGTCCAGATACATGCATTTTTCATGTTTTCCTTGCTTTTCGCTCATCCCGTCCCGTTCCGTCGCATCCCGTCCCCTTCCTCACCGTCGGCATCGGGAAGACTGGACTGTCTGCATCGGCATCGGAGATCCAGTTTTATTAGTACTTTTCCCCTTTGTTTTTTCTTGCTTAGATTATATTTCGCTGCTTTCCTTCTTTTGATTTCCGCTCTGTTTCCGATCGCCACCGGAGCGCGGGAGAGGAACGATTTAGGGTTTCATCTTCTTCTGGAGGGGGAGAGAGAGGGAGAGATAGATCATTGGGGGATGGGATTTGTGAACGATTCTTGAAGCTTTGGCAGTCTCCTTCATTCTCTGTTGTAAAGCCCATGTCGCAATGGAGGCCTTTCTCTTGAAATCCGCCTCCTATTTCTTCTTCGTCCATTGATGTTTTTTGCCCGTTTGTGTCGGCTTTCATATATCATCACCAATCCTATAATCCTAGAGTGGAGAAGAAAAGAGCGGCTAGTTTCTGACATCCTCCAAATTGGGGATGAAGCGTTTGGGGAGAGGAGGTCGCAATTAGAGCGAGGCATCTTTTTCGTAGTTGCACGAACACCAATCTTCTTCTTCGTCGTCGTCGTCTCGAAGATCTCATCCACCTCCCCCTACCGTCCCCGCCTCGCGTCTCCGTCTACCGCCCTTCAAGAACCCGGTCGCACTCCCCGATCCAAATCTCCAGCCGTTCCTGATCTAATATAGGGTTCTTGTTGTTTTCACTGGACCGACTGGCTGCTACCATGTTGTATATTGACTAAGTATATGCATTATGAATTAGTCTTTTGTATCTGATCTCCTTGTTTCTAGAATTTTGGGTTTGCCCGTTTCTGATGCTAATGTTTCTCACCCACGTGAATCAATTTTACATGTCCACAATATCACAGTGTGATCCGACTTTTTTTTCTGTTGCAGATGCATTGGACCTCTTATTCTGCAGATTGGGTTCCAGTACTCTATGATTATCAGGTGCTCAAATTTCAAAACCTGGTTGTCCCTTTGGGTTTGAACTTCTGCTGTACTTCTTTGTCTTTGTATTTTTTTCCCTATGTTTTTTGTATTATTTATCATAATCTGGTAAATAGAAATGCATTATGGGTGCATCTAAAACTGAAGCTTGCCTATTCATATGCATTCACACTGCTTATCAATATGTTATTCCAGTTACTTTCGAGTGACCGGTAAGGATTCGAACACATATTTTTCCAAGAATCATTAAAATTGTTGTTAAGTTTTATAGTCTATCCAAGGAAGATACCAAGTTTGAGTCAACTAATTGAATCACCCTGATCACATTCAGTAACTCATAATGTTATCTTGAGTTGGAGACCCAATCTATATGCTTATATCTTGTTGATCTCCTATTTAGCATCACTTTTTGACACCCCTCAATTTCCTTTGAAATTATGAGCTTCTATAGGAAACTTAAAAAGGGGATTCAGCCTCTTTTTATTTTTCCCATGGAACTCCCCATTAATTACCTATTTTCATCAACTATAGCTTTTGGGCTTTGGAGTTCATAGGCTATAACCCTTAGATTTATAATAGATGGGTTGCAATCTTTGGTTTGGATTATAGCTTTGGGTTGTGGGTTATAGTCTTTGGGCTTCATAGTTTATAGTCTATAGACTTTGGGCTGTAGAATATTGAGCTATAGTCTTTGGCATGTAAGCATGTATAAGCTATAGTTTTGCATCTGGAATTTATAGTTATTATATTTGGGCTTTAAAATATAGATACTATAGCCTTTTGGCTTTAAAATTTATGAACTATAATTTTTGGATTTTAGAGTTCATTAGTTATTTATTATAGCCTTTTTGCTTCAAAATTTATAAATTATAATCTTTGAATTTTAGAGTTCATTAGTTATCTCCTTTGGACTTTAGGATTTATGAGATATAGTTTTTGGGCTTTACAATTTATGTAATTAGGCCTTTGAATTTCATAATATGCAGGATATAGTGCTTGGGCTTGGGAATGTTTGAGTTATGATTGTTAGATTTCAAAATTTACAAGCTATAGCTTTGGGCTTCACTACTTGTAAGTTATAGCTTTTGGACTTCAAATTGATAGGCTATATTCTTTGGCTTTGGAATTTATGCACTATGGCCGTTAAGCTTTAAAATATGGGCTGTAGAGTTTATGAACTCTGTGCGAGATAAGACCAGCTGTAACAACTGGAGGACGGGATAACATATCTGCTTTCTCCTTTTAAGCACCTTTACCACACCAACTAATAAGATGGAACTGCTGCATAAATCCCATCCAGCGGGCCTTTCGTTCTTCCTGTAATTTTTAGTCTTTTGGTACGCTAAACCTGACCTGACTTAATATATGAGTGACTTCTGCTGTATTAGGTGGTATATTTTTTCAAGCCTGCCGTTTGAAAGTCTTTAAAAAGCTTTATTATCATTTGGGTTTTGTAATGTATCGCTATAGCCTTTGGACTTTAGACTTTATTCATTATAGTATTTAAGTTTCAGATTTATGGACTATGGCCTTTGGACTTCAGTGTTAAAAAGAACTAGAAAAATTAGGGCTTAGAAACAATCATATGGGATTCAAAATTACAATATGGTTGCATATTAAAGTATCCTCCTATACTTAAGAAATTTGAGTTTATCATAACCCAGTAAGGAAGCCCAAACTGACTTAGAATCCAACTTGGAGAAAAAAATTTAGTATAAATAGGTCATTAGTAAAGCTCAAGCAAAAATTGGACTTATGTATAAAGGATGAGAACTAGGGTATGATGTAACAGATTATTCTCTTAGAATAAAGAGTTTGTGAACCTACTTACAGTGGTATATTTCTACCTGAGCTTGTCTTGCCCATACATGCTAGTGATCAGCCCATTGCAATGCACACCGAAAAAGATAGGAGAACGTTTAGTATTGCCTACACTTGGATATAGAAGGAGAGCATTGATCAAGAAGTCAATCCACTGCCCATCACTCAAAAAGGTTCAGAACAAACAACTCAAGAATAACCAATTGAGAGCTCTAATACACTTGTTACTCAAGTAGAATATTACATTTATATAGCATTAAGAAAACAAAGGAGAGCACGTGCAAAATACTCCATAAGCTGTTTTATTTGATATGAGAAATTATCTCCAAACTTTAGGTACTTTCCCTAGCAATCTTTGCTACATCATGTTTGACAAGTGCTGAACTGAATTTCTCAAACCAAGCCTTTGGAGACTACTACAGCCCATACAAAGACCTGTTTTGTTTGCAAATCATTCTTTTTTTAACCTGAGATAAGCTTGATGGTTTATCCATGTACACTTGTTCATGGAAATCTCTATAAAGAAATATATTTTTACATCTAACTGTTGAATACTTTATCTTCTGTTTATTGCAATGGATAGAATTACTTTAACTGAATTGAGTTTGATTACTGAAAATAATATTTCAAAGTAATCTATTCTTGGAGTCTGTGTGTAGATCTTGGCTACTAAGTGTCTTGAACCTCTCTATATTGCCATCTGCATAATATTTGATGGTGAATACCCATTTACATTCTACCACATATTTGTTTCTTGGTTTTGATATAAATTCCCAAGTATTGGTCTTATGTAGAGCATCCATTTTTAGTTGCATTGTTTTTCTCCATCTTTGATATGCAAGTGCTTTATGCACTATTTTAGGAATTTTGCCTGCCATTAGTGTTTGAGCAAGTTTTTTTATATATTGGAGTCAATGAAGAGTATGAGACATAGTTTCTAATTGGATGTTCTGTGCATTCATGTACTTTCATTTTATTGCGATTCGTCAGTTAGTTTTACTTCTCTGGTTTTCTACATTCTGCTCAAGCTGATGATGTTATTCAATGGACTCTCTAACAGATGAGTCTAATTGGTTGGGGTTCTAACTTGACTCATTTTATTTTTTCCTTCTGAAGTGGGCTAATATCTCCTTTGATGACCATTGACTAACTTAATTGATTTTGTGATAGTTTTTTGCTCTTTACTAAAATAATTTGCTAGTTCATGAAACTTCACATCGATATATAGCTTATGTAATTTTGGATCATAACATTTATATTCTTTTTTAGTTGTGAAATTACCTAGAAATATACATTTGATTGACTTACACTTCAATTTATTTCTAAATGGGTTGTTATTGTGGATATAATATAAACACCCAAATATTTTTGGTGGTAGATGAAAAATTTTCATTAAGATGTAGAACTTGGAAAGAATTTTTGTCATTCAATTTGAGTGTAGAAATTCTGTTAATGAAATATAATGCACTAAGTAAGATTTTAAGTTTCCGTTTTGGAATTGATTTCGGTATTCATTGAAACTAATATATTTCATTGAAACCAATTCATTTTTGTCTCAATCAAAATTTTTTTTGATTTTTTTGAAACTTTGATTTTAAATTTAAAAATTTTTTAAAAATATGAAAAGATGTTATATACATATATTCTCTTAAAATAATTTTAAAAAAAATATTTGTAAAAAAATTAAAATATTGAAAAAAAAGAAAACACAAGCTCCGATCCGAACTCAGGTTATGTTGACCTGGGATTAAAATCTTAATTAGTAGGCTAAGTATTGTTATTGATCTAAAGATAATAAATAAAATTAAATTATATATTTTTAAAGTTTGAAACTAAAATTTGGGCAGAGCCGTTTTGGGTTAGTTTGAAACCAAAATTTGGACTGAGTTGTTTCGGTTTAATCTGAAACCAAAATGTTTTAAAACCTTGGTGCATCACTGTTAAAGGATGGTGGTATATTTCTCTCAAATAACGGTGTTATAATCACTTTTAATATATGTTGATTTTTCTTTTCATTAATTCTATTTTGGTGAGTTGTATAAGCATAAATTATTTGCGGTAACATACTATTATCTCTCAAATATTTCTGAAATTTTAATAACATATAGTCTCTCCTATTATCTAATTTTATGATCTTGATATTTGCATGAAATTGATTTTTAATCTCTATGAAAAGTTTGAAAAACACGAAAAACATCTAAATTTTTTTTTCAGAAGATATAATCATGTCAATCTTGTATAATTATCTATATATATTATAAAATACTTATAATCATTTTAAGATGATATTCTTGTAGTGTATATGTCATTGTGAATTATATTAAAAAGAATAATGCTAGTTTTGTTTAATTTGGATAATACATTGATATATGATATTTTGCTTACTTGCATGCTCAACATATTTGGTTATTAGATAATTTTAAATTAGAATATAATAATTTAAGAATATAATAGTGGGTGATTAAACCTACAATGTCACTTAAAAAAACTTCTTTTTGTTGAGCCAATAACACCCTAGAGTTTAATATATCTTCCTTTAGGGCATATGGATTTTTACTTTCAACACCCCCAGCAATTTTTTTTTATGTGAAAATCTTTAAAAGAACAATATGTGAAATAAAAGGTTATTGAACAATTTAAATTTTTGGTCAGTTGATTATCTACTAGCAAGTTCATTGAAAATTTTGGGACAAAGTGAAGAGGTAGTTGGAGGGATGATAATCATATATTTTCTATTCTAATTACTGGTGAGGCAGTTCCATTAATTAGGATTATATATATTGTCAGAGTAAATTCATTTAATTATTTAAAACAAAATCTATTATCTGTCATATGATTAGAAGCTCTTGAATCAATAATATAGAGATTTTTTTGACTATTGCAACATGATATTTTGGAATTCTTATTTTTTGTTGTGAGAAAAATCTTTTTTATCAGTCGGTCATATTTATCGTTTGATATTGTAATATGGCTTTTTGTGCTTGTTTGATGCTGCTGTTTGTTTGCCTCTAGTCCTATTGACATATTTGTTTGCACATTGTTGGCCCGTGTTGATTTAACTATTACAAATCAACATGTATCAATTATATGTTTTAGTTTCTCATACTTAGTACACTTCACATTGCTCCTGCCATTTTCTTGGCGAACAAAGCCATATCTTTCTCTTGCTTTGATTATTAATTTTCCTCAGTCATATGTTTGTTTTCCTCTTGAGGTTATAGTTGAACTTTCTCTTATATTTTTGGGACGGAAGAGAATATACCTACTTTTTGAAGTCTCTTATATATTTTCTTTATTGAGGAAGTTTACTTTCAGTTAAGAAATTGACCTTGTACTACTCATACTGTGATTCTAATCCATGAAAGAATTGCATGATCTTTTGTTTCTCATGGTTCTTTCTGCTCTCTTTTGTTCTACTTGGTTTGTAGTATTTTAGGTCATTCCATAGACTAGTCAACAAGTTGAAATATGTGTTTAACTCTTTCCCATCTTGTTTGAGATTGTAATTTGATTTAGAGTGAGAAAATCTATGATAAATTATTTTTGCACCCATACATTTTTTGAAGTTCTCTAAAATTGTATTTGAACTATTACAATAAAGTAGACCATGACATATTTAAGGATCTATATTGTTTGAAAGATATATTGTCTCTGAATTCTCTTGCTCCCAATCTTTTTTTTATTTGATTCTTTGGAGAGTCTTCTATCAAGGACCTGCGTTTTTTCTTGAATTTTAGGTAAATCTCCATGGATTTTTTGTATGAAAGGGAATTCTGAATGCCTTTTAACTTGATGGTAGTGATTTGCAAACTTCCTCTTTCTTTGTAAGGTTTGTAGTTTTTTACTTGCAGACATATTAAAGCTTTTGGAGCTTAAGAGATTTGATACATGTCAAAAACTAGGGTTTTATTCTTCAATGATGGAGGAGATCCACACCACTCTCCTTTGAGAATCACTCCATATAAAAATCCTTGATAGCCATCATCATATTACTACGATTTATAAAAAATCTCCTATCCCAGTTAGACTCTTAACAAGCTTAACTAATAACTTGGTTACATAATCTAGTGGGTGTACAAGCTTATTTTATTAGGTTATGATGATATTAAAGAGATGACTAATATAGGAAGGCACATGTTTTAATCATATTAAATCTATTAGTTCCTAATTTGAGTCTATATTCTTCAATAAAGAAACTCAAACTAACTCGAAATCTTACTTAAAAATTGACTTAGCATAAACAGATCATTAGTAAAATTCAAATAAGAGTTGGATTTATGTAGAAATTCTCTCTTATATAAAGGATGTGGGAATTAGGGTATGATGTATCATATATTCTCTCAGAATAAAGAACTCTTTTTTCTCTTTAATTCATCACTGAGAAATCCTAAATTCACGTCCACGAAACCCTAGATATTCTAACATTTAGTTATATAGGTTATACTCTCTAGGCTTAGAATGTGTATAGCTTTTTTATTTTAGGATATCTATGTGCTATAATCTTTGACCTTAGGATACATGGGCTGTAATCATGGATTTTATGATATGTGGGTTATAAACTTCGATCTTTAGGAATTATGAGTTATAACCTTTGCTTTGGATTATGTATTATGTAGGATATAGTCTTCGGGCTTTAGAGTGTATTCTTTATAATCTTTGGCTTAGAATATATGGATTATGCCCTTTGAACTTTTGAATATATAGACTATAGTCATTAGGTTTCAGAATAGATGGACCATGATTTTCAGTTTCGGCCAAACCGTTTCAATCTGAATTTTAATTTCGGATTTAAAAAAATATAATATTTATATTTATGTATTATATTTACATTATAAATTACTATTACCTTGATGGTTAAGTCTTTAATCCGGATCACGAGAGATTCGGGTTCGAATCCTATGAGTGCCCATTTTCATTTTCTTGCATATTTTACATTTTTTTAACCAAAAAAATTTTATTTAATACTTTTAATATATATAATTTTTTATTTTTTATTTTTTAAAAATATTTTTAAATTGAAAGTCAATGCATAGTCAAAAAATTAAAAAAATAATTTGATTGAAACCGAAATAGTATCGAAACAATCGAGACGGGACTGAAACGATTGAAACGGATCCGTTTCAATATGTGTCAAAATCGATTCAGAAATCGATACTTAAAACCTTGAGATGGACTGTCATTTTCAAATTAAGACATACAGACTAGTTTTTGGGTCTTAGAATATATGAGCTATCACCTTTAAACTCAATAACTTGGGGTATTTTTGTCTTTTGATCCTTGTATCTTGTGGACCATAGCCTTCGAGTTTTAGCATTTATATACAATAGTCTTATGTTTGCAACATTTATGAATTATAAATTTTAGGTTTTGGAATTTATGGGTTATAGTTATTGGGCTTTAAAATTAAAATTTTTGTATTATAACTTTTGGAATTTAAAATTTATGGGTTATATCCTTTAACCTTTAGAAATTTTAGGCTATTGCTTTTGTATTTCTGAATTAATGGGCTATAACTTTTATGTTTGAAAATATATGAATTATATTCATTGAGTTTTAGAGTTTATTAAATATAACATTTAGGTTTTAAAATTTATATTCTATAGCCATTGGATTTTAGAATATATGAACTATAGTCTTTGGACTTTAAAAATTTTGGATTATAGTCTTTAGATTTTAAAATTTATAGACTATAAATAGGGATTAATTAATTTATTATCGTCTTTTGGCTTGTGAATTTATTAACTATAGCTTTTGGGCTTTGAGATTTGTAAAGTTTTGATCTTATAATATTTGGGCTATAATTTTGTGTTCTATACTGTGAGTAATAGCTTTTGGTTTTTGGAATTTACAAGCTTTAAACATTTTGAGTCGTAGTGCTTGTCCTATAGCAATTTTAAGCTATAGCATTTGGGTTTAGAATTTATATGTTATATCCTTTAGATTTAAAAGTTATGGAGTATATTCTTTGAGCTTTAAAATATGTTGATTATAATCTTAGGCTTAAAACATATGGATTATTTCTTTTAGGCTGTAGAATCTATGAACTATAGTCTATAGGTTTTAGGATATAAGAACTTTAGTTTTTGGGCTTTAGGTTATATGGACTATAGTCTTTTGGTCTTTGGATATAATAACTTATGGGATTACCTTTGGCATTTTGAACTGCAACATTTGAGCTTTAGAATTTCTTTACTATAGCCTCGTCTTTAGAATTTATGGGCCATATAGTTTTTAGGTTTTCAAATTTATGAATTATCCAATGGGCTTTAGAATTGATACCCTATATAACTTTTGGGTTATAGAATGAGAATTATGGACTCCACCTTATGTGCTTTAGGCATTTTATGGTCTAGTGCTTGTCCTTTGGAAATGGTGGCGGTAGCATTTAGGTTTGATAATATATGAGTTAGTCTTTAGGTTTGAAAAGTTATGAATTATATTATTTGAGCTTTATAGTTTATGGGCTATAGTCTTTAGGCTTTAAAATTCATTTGCCTATAGTTATTGTACTTTGAAATATGTGAATTGAAACTTTTTGACTTTGAAATTGAGTGATTATATTTTTTGGTTCGAGTTATAGTTTTGAATTTTAGAATTGATGGTTATATTATTGATACAGTAGGAAAACACAAGAGATGGAGAGGAATATTACTATTTTTTCGTCACGATAGGTTTTTGAATTTACAAAAGATATAAATAGTAAACTCAAAACAAGCTGATTTAAAATTCTGGTTGGAATCGACTAAGAATAAGATTTCAATTCTAATACTAATTCTATTTCATATTGTGCTATAACTATTACTTGGATTTAGAATATACCCTAATTTGATTGACCTAAGAATAGATTTAATAAAATAACAAATAACAAAATCATAAGACTCAGATTTTAATTTTTCAACGAATGGTTATCTACTTGATTTGAATGAATATTCTGAAAGTTATAATCTTAGAATATATGGGTTATAGTCTTGATGTAGGGCATATTTTTTTTATAGCAAAATTAGAGATCGAATCTAAGTTAAATTACAATTCCAATTAAGATCTATCAATATTAATGTATTTGCAGTTTGAAGCCATATCTTTCCGAATATTTATCGAAATTCAGCAAATAATCATCTATCAGAAAATTGAGATTTAGTTCTATAATTTTGTTATTTACCATTTAGGCTAATTT
The DNA here is from genome assembly GCA_005019695.1 of Trichopus zeylanicus subsp. travancoricus. Lineage (NCBI taxonomy): Eukaryota > Viridiplantae > Streptophyta > Magnoliopsida > Dioscoreales > Dioscoreaceae > Trichopus > Trichopus zeylanicus. The sequence goes on from RXID01014246.1 coordinate 1,585,896, forward strand.
GGTTTCTAGGTGAATCAAAATGAGAATTTATTTATGAGCACCAGTCTATAAATATTCTAACTCAATAAAAAATAGAATTTATATTTTTTTTATTTAGAATATATTAAGTAGAATTAATAGTGAAGTTTAATCTTATTTCTAATTTACTTTAACTATAATTCTAAATTTATTGGAGAAATTATATAAAAGTTACTTTCTTATCAATAATATTTTTTTATTTTGAGTTTGTTCATTTTCTAACTTTCTTATAGATTTAATGACCTGCATTAATGAAAAAACGGTGATATTTTTTTCTACCCTTCATGCTTCCCCATTGTGTCAAGCCTTTGGAGGCTTTGAAATTTGAGCCATGGCCATTGCACTTTAAATTGTATGGGTTATATAATCTTGGGAGTTTAGAATTAGAATTTAGGATTTATATGTTTTGAGCTTTAATATAGCATTTGACCTTTACAAATTTTGGACTATAGCTTTTGTTCTTTTGGAAATTTTGGACAATAGATTTGAAGTTTTAGAATATATAGGCTATAATCTCTAGGTTTGAAAATTTTATGACTTATATTTTTTGAGTTTTAGAATTTATGAATTATAACCTTTAGGGTTTAAAATGTACTTATTATAGTCATTGATTTTTGGAATATATGATTTATAACTTATGAGCTTTGAAATTTGTAGAGTATAGCTTTTGAAATATAGAGTTTTTTAGTTTTAGTCTTTGGGATTGTGAATTTATTGACTATAGCTTTTGGGTTTTGGAAGTCATAGTCTATAGCCTTTATACTTATAATATAGGCTTTACGCTTTGGTTTTGGCTATAACCCTTTGGCTTCAAAATTTACGAGGTAAGCAATAGTCTTTACATTTAGAATTTGTTTTATAGTATTTGGGTTTTAAAATATAGGGACTATTATCATTGGGCTTTAAATATTATAAAATATAATCTTTGGATTTTTGAGCTTATTAGCTATATTCTTCGGACTTTAGAATTTATGAGATAACTTTTGGGTGATAGAATTTATGTATTATCCTTTGGATTTAAGAATTTATGGAATCTAGTCTTTGGGATTGAGAATATATGGGTTGTGAGGACTACATTTTAAAATTTGTAAGTTATAACTTTTGAGCTTCAATATTTTTAGCAGGGTTTTAAATTTCGGCCGAAATATTAGCGAAACGTCTCGCCAAATATGGTTTCGGTTTAAGATTTGGGTTTTGCAGCGGTCCCAAGCATGAACGTGAGTGAGCTCGTCAGCATGGCGCTTGCGCCGTCGACGGCCTCTCGCTCATGCCTCGCGTCCTCGCCGTCGCTGGCTTGGCCCCCGCGCTTGCGAGCTAGCGCCGGCCTCGCACCTACGCTAATGTCGTTGCTAGCCTAGCTCTGACACCCTCGCCGGCCTGCTCTCGCGCCGTCTCCGGAATCTGCTAGATACTATTCATGTGTATGAGTTTTTGGTATATGATATTGTTCATTATTTCAAAAAATTTTAAACATATTATAATATTTTTAATTTGAAGTTAAAAAATAATTAAAATAAAGTTAAATTTTGATCAAAATATAATTAATAAATAAAAAAATATATTGGTCGAAAGTAAAATAAAAATGATTTTAATCAAAACGCGTTGATTTAAATATCGAAATGTTAACGTTAGAATTTATGGATAATTACTTTTGATGCCCTATAATTTTTATTATTTATATACAAGTCATTTTGAATATTTATTTGTAATAAATTTATGCCGAATCTCAAAAGTTAATATTGTTGACCAACTAAGGTTGGTATACACTCAAAATTGTTAAACATAAATATATATTATTTAAGAAATTTATATAAACGAAACTAGAATCACATAGGGGTCTATAGGTAAACAAATCTTTTACTGAATTAAATATAATTATTATTTTTAAATTTAACAGTTGATCTACGCACTAAGTGATTAAGTATAAAATTTAATTTAAATTAATTAAAAATATGTTTACTATTATGTTAAAATTATTAATAATTTTTTAATTTTTTTATAATTTTTTAAAAGTTTTTTTTAAAAAATTATATTTTTAATTTTAAATCAAAATACAGTCAAAATATAGTCAAATTCTGGTTAACACGTAATTAATTATTAAAAAAATTATTTTTACTAAAACCGAAACGACCGAAACGGTCGAAACATATCGGTTTCGCTGGGTGCCGAAATGGAAATCGAAACTTAAAAGCTTGATTTTTAGGCTATAACTCCTAAGATTTATTGGCTTTATAGTTGATTTTTATGGGTGGAACTTTTTTTATAAATATTTTATTTTTTTGATAAGTTTTTTGAGAAAAAGAAGAATATTTTCTAGATATTTCCTGTTAACCGAGTGAATAAAGTGATTATCCACAAAGTTCTTCAGCTTCCTTTCGTTTGAACTACTATCCGCGCCGAGAGGAGAGTATTGATGTATGTTGCATGTGATGAATGGGCAAATGCTTTCATATAAAATATAGTCGTTTAATTATTAGGATATTGGCAATATCATTCTTTTTGATGTTTTTGGGATAAATAGATATTTTGGATGTTGCCTCCTATTAACTCTGAACTAATTATGTGTTAATATTGTGTAGATGTGTTTGTCATAGTTTCTTTATGATTTTGGGCTTCTGGTTGTTTAGGGATGAAGCGCCAAATTAAGTTTCTCATGCCAAAACTAGTACCAAGAAATAGGAACTTTCTTCTTTCAAATTTCAATGACCTTTGATTGTAAGTACTAGCATTCATCATATCCATCTTTGTGCCTTCTAATTTTCTTTTCTTTTCTTTTTTCCTTTTTTTGGTAGTGTCTGTATTTTTAGTTAAGCTAGATGACCATTTTCTCAGCAGTTAAAGTGATCTTGTCGTCATATGTTAGTTTAGATTAAGAAATCATTGTGTCTTTTCATTGTTAATTCTTTGAAGCATGTATAGTTTATTGACCATTGGCTAATATGCATTATGCACTTTATTGGTTCTTACCAACTTTCCCATCCCTAGTTTTATGCTATATGCTAAATGTTGCCATGTATTAGTTAAACCGAACTGTGGGCTACAGCTTGAGAGGCTGTTCTAAATGTTTTTTGTGTCAACATAAATGATAATATATGTAAATATCAAAACCTACTGATGTTTAATTTGACAACAATTACCCAGTAATTTGTTTGATCTACAATTCAATAATTATTCTAAATTTTTCATTGTATTTGTTGTTCTATTTTGCAGTTTTATAGGTTTGCTTGCATTATGAATGCAAACTCGTCTTATCATCATTGGTTTCAAATGTGAAGTAGTGTGCTGAAGTCCAATTTTTGTTCTGGTATGCCTATTTCATGGTCTCGAAGAAGCAAGTTTTTTGGTTTGGTCTTTAAAATACATGACTTGTAGTCTTTGGGCTGTTAGAAATATATGGGGTTTATGTTCTAGATTTTAGAGTTTATAATGGTAGAACATAAGCACTATAGACTTTGAGCTAGAATATGTGTACCGGTTTTTTTAGGATATATGTCTTATAATCCTGAACTTTAGGATATATGCGCCTTAGTCTTTTGGCTTTAGGATACATGGGCTCTATACTTTGACCTTTAGAATGTATTCACTATAATCTTAGGCTTAAAAGTTGTGAACTATAGCTTATAGAATTTAGAATATGTGAATTATAGCCTTGGAAAAAAAAGGAAGTTTGCATGCAAGTGTTCTCTTATTGTTAATGAGCCCACTCCAACCATTGATGTTTATAGGAAGTGGGATTTTTTTTCCTAATTATCCAAATATGCCCTTAGGCTTCAAAATTCATGGGTTTTATGAGTTCATTGAATAGCCTTTGTGCTTCGTAACATATGTGCTATAGTTTTTGGATTTTAAAATAGAGATATCTTGCATGTTGCCTCTAACAAACTCTGAACTAATTATGCATTGTAGTATTGTGTGGATGCGGTGGTCATAATTTCTTTATGTTTTGGGGATTTGGGATTGTTTCTTGGTTACTTTTGCTTTTGCATTTAGTGCCTTATCGCGAGTTGATTATCGATTATGTGAGATTATTTACTCTGCAAGATTGCTTACTAACTCTTTCCTAGATTGTTTACTCACTCTTTCTTACCTTTTTAATAAATTGATTTTCCTTTTTTTTCCTTTTTGGTGGTTGTCTTTATTTCTTGTAAAGCTAGATGGCCATTTTCTCGACAGCTTGAAGTGACCTCTTCCTCGTATATGACTCTAGATTAAGACATCCTTTTGTCGTTCCATAGTTAAATATTTGAAGAATTTGACTCCTGTGTTTGCATGCAAGGTCCTTGCTGTCTCAGATCCTAACTTTCTGTACTAATGTGCATTACTTCATCTATCAGTTTTTGTCAAGTCTCGTGTTGCAGCTTGAAAGGATGATCTATATGGTATTTAATGTCAATATAAATGATATTATATCTAAGCCGCAATGGGCTGTGGCTTGAGATGCTGATTTGGAAATTGATTGATCAGGCTAAAGTTACTTCCTGCAGGTGTACAGGTGACACCGGAGAAATGGAAGGTGTGGGATCTTCAAATTGATGACAGGCAAGATACTGAACACAATACAGCTATGCTCATGGCTTCTACGGCTTCAGCTAGCAGTGATCCCAAAAAAGCATAGTTTTTTTTCCAAAAATAACCTCTCCAGTCGGTCGAAGACCGCATTAAATATTTACAGGCGGATCCTGCGTTAGTCTCAAGACGCTCTAATTAGAAAAATAAATGCCTGAGCTTAAATTCCTATTTGTTGGGTTCTTCCTCCTTTTTGGTCAATACCAGCAGCTAGTTCTGACCAAATTTTCATATGTTCGCAAGCTCCTGAGCACTGGCAACCTGCCTCCGTTGAGGCTTTCCCACTCATTTTTAAGTCCTTTTCTGCATTTTTTTTAAAAAGCAACATTACAATCATGATTCTGCGAAATCGAAACGTTCTGGATTTCAAATTTAAATTTAAAAAACATTATTTATATTTATATATTATATTTATATCATAAATTATTTTATTTTAATGGTTAAGTCTTTAATTTGGATACAAGTAATCCGGATTCAACAGCATTTTTTTCGCTTTTAAAATTTTTTTTAAATTGCAAATTAAATTTTAATTAAAAAATAAAAAAATAATTTGATCAATCGAAACTGGTTTTGATAGATGTAGAAATCAATTTTGAAATCGAAACTTAAAATTTTAATTAAAATAACATTGTTTTATCAATGTGAACTAAAAGTGGGAGTTCAAATGTAAATGGGATTAGCAAGTCAAATGATTTACTGACATAAATTTGAGATACCGACAAAACGTTACAAGAAATAAAGTGAAGTTCAAATGCTATAACTTGTACAATTAAAAGTCCAAAAGCTATAGTTCATGAAACTCGTCACACAGTTTATAACTCATAAATTAAATAACAAAAGTTATAGTTCATGAAATTTGAAACTAAAAAGCTATAATCCACGAATTTAAATTCAACATAACCTATGAACTTTCAAATTTGAAGGTCATAACTAATGAAATTTGAAGCTTGGAGGTTACAATTGATATATTTAAGTTCAAATGTTGTAACTAGCAAATGTTCAAGCTCGAGCACTATAACTCATGAAATTTGAAGGTAAATAACATCACCCATTGATATATCTTCCATAGATTTAAGCCCAAATGTTATAGCCTACGAGTTTTGAAAAGTTATAACTTGTTAAATTTGAAACTCAAAGGTTATAATTCATGGATTCAAATCCAAAAGTTATAATATATAAACTTTTGAAGGTTATAATTCATGGATTCAAATCCAAAAGTTATAATATATAAACTTTTGGATTAAAAAGGTATGACTTGTGAAAATTGAATTCTAAAAATTATTAGGCATAGATTTAAGTCCAAAAGTCATAACCCAAAAATTTGTAGACTCAAAAGCCTTTTAACTCATAAAATTTAAAACACAATGGGTATAACTAATGGATTTATGGCCAAAATTTATAAACTACGAAATTTCAGACAAAAGGTTGTTACTCATAAAATTAGAAGCCCAAGTTCCATTAACTGCATACTTAAGTCTAAATGTTATATTCCATAAATTTTCAACTCCAAAAACTATAACCATGAAATTTGAAATTCAAAGATTATAACCTAAGAATGTAAGTCCAAAGGTTATAGCCCACGAATGTTATAACTCATTAAATTTGAAGTCTAAAGTTATATTCATGACAATTAAAGTTCAAATTTGAGTCCAAAAATTATAACCCACGAATTCTCGAACCCAAAATTTTTACACCTCATTAAATTGAATCCGAAGTTGAAACCCTATGGATTTGAGCACAAAAGATGAGAGTCCAAAGTATATAACTCGCAAGCATTTAGACCCACAGGCTAATTCATGAAATTTGAAACAAAAGAACTATAACCTACATATTCAAGTCCACAAGGTAAAAACCCATGAACTTTCGAAATGAACAATAAAATTTGAAACTCGGAAGGTTATAACCCATAGATTTACGAACTTTGCTGAAATCTTAGTTGAAAGATGTGCAAAAAGGGATATGCATACATAGAGCAGATGCTTAAGCTGATACTCTTTCAGACTCTTTTTCTCTGCTATTCTCTAGTCACAAGGTGGAGGTGGGTGGGCTAGTGTGGAAAATGACTGAAGAGGAACTCAAATGTATAGTCCATGAGCATTCAAATCCAAAGGTTGTAAATTATAGATTTTCAAAACTGAAGGCTATAACTCATGAAATTCAAAACTTAAGGACTATAATATACAAATTTAAGTCCAAAGGTTAGTAAATGAACTTTCAAGCCAAAGGTTATTAGTAATGAAATTTGAAGCCCAAAGGATATAAGCCACAGATTCAAATTTAACAGTGGTAACTCATGATTTCGAGCCTAAAGGTTATAACAAATGACATTATAGTCCAAATGGTATAACCCATAGATTATAGTCCAAATGTTATATAACCTACAAACTTCGAATAAAAAATGGTATAACAAATGAAATTTAAAACCCAATGTTTTTATTCCACATATTTAAGTTTAAAAGTCATAACCCTTGACCTTTCTAGCTGGAAGGTTATAATTCATGAAATTTTAAACTCGAAAACTATAACCCACATATTTAAGTTTGCCATGAACTTTCAAACTCAAAATCTATAATTTATGAAATTTGAAATTTCAAGGTTATAATCTACGAATCTAAGTCTAAAGCTCATAATTCATGAACTTCCAAATGTAACAGCTATGACTTATGAAATTTAAAACTCAAAAGGGTATAACTCGTGGATTTAAATCCAAATGTTATGACACATGAACTTCCAAACATAAAGGCTATAATTTAGAAAATTTGAAATTCAAAGGATATAACTCACAAATTTAAATATAAAGATTATAACACACGAACTTTCAAATTCAAATGCTCTAATTCATGAACTTTGAAGTCCAATGGTTATATAATCCAAGAAATTAATTCCAAAGATTATAATCTGCGAAGTTTCAAATGTCAAGGTTATAACCCATGAAAATTCAATCGCAAGTTCTATAACCCAAGAGTTTAAATTATAACTCTTGAACTTTCAACACCATAGACTATAACTCATTAAAATTTAAACTTAAAGGCTATAACTTATTAAATTAGCTAAAATATTATAATCCATGGATTTTGAGTCTGAAGATTATATAGTCCATGAACTTTCATGGCTAAATATTATGACTCATGAAATTTAAATCCAAAGGTTATAATCCAAAAATTTAATTTTGAAGATTATAACCAGCAAACTTTCAAACCCAAATACTATACTTCATGATATTTTAAATCTAGATGTTATCATGGATGGATTTAAGTTGAAAAGTTATAATCCATGAACTTTTAAGCCCAAAGAAAATAGCTTATAAAATTTGAAGCGAGAGGTTACAACCTTCATATTTAACTTCAAAGATTATAACCAATGAATTTTCAAACACAAAGGTTATAACTCATAAAATTTGAACCCCAAATGGTATAGTCAACGAATCTAAGTTTAAAGGTTATAATCCACAAATTTGCAGCTCCAAAGGTTATAATTCATCAAATTTGAAAAGCAAAGTTCTATAATCTACAAATTTAAGACCAAATATCATAGCCGACAAATTTAAGACCAAATATTATAGCCAATAAATTTAAGATCAAATGTTATAACAAAAAAACTTTAAACCTTAAAGACCATAGTTTATGGAATTTGAAGACTAAAGATTAGAGCCTACAGATTTAAGTTCAAAGATATGAAATATCAATTGCAAAGGCTATAACCTATGGATTTAAGATCAAAGGTTATTACCCATGAACTTTCAACACCCAAGGCTATAATTTATTAAATTTGAAGCCCAGATATGATAACTCACGTGCTTTAGACCCAAAGGTAGTAGTAGCTTATTAAATTTAAAGTTCAAAGGCTATATACTACAAATTTAAGTCTCAAGTTTATAAGTCACGAACTTTCATGCTTGAATGCTATATTTCTTGAAATTTAAATCTAAAAGGTTATAATTCACAGATCCAAGTTCAAAGGTTAAGACCCAATGTTAAGCCCAAAAATTATAACCTACAAATGTAAGCTCAAAGACTATATTCCACGAATTTTCAAGCTGCAAAGCAATAACTCATGAAATTTGAAGCCCAAATATAACAACTCATGAATTTAATTTTAAAGGTTCGACATAAAGCTTATAAGTCGTAAGATTTGAAATCCAAATCTTACAATCCACAAACTTTGGAGCCCAAAGGTATAATTCATGAAATTTAAAATGCAGAGGCTATAATTTACAATTTTAAAACCAAATGTTATGACCCAGAATTTTCATGTCCAAAAATTATAACTAACGAAATTTGAAGTCCAAAAATAATTACCCATGAATTTAAGTCTAAAAATTATAATCCACAAAATTTAAAATATAAAAGTTATAAATCATGAAATTTAAAACTCGAATGCTAAATATAACCTATGAATTTAAGTCCGAAGGTTATAACCAACAAACTTTCAGATTAAAAGATATTTAACTCTTAAAATTTAAAGTGCAAAGTGTATAACCCACAAATTTAATTTTGCAGGTTATAATCCACGAACTTTCGAACCCAAAAGCTAGACACATGAAATTTGAAACTTAAATAGCTATAACTCATGGAATTTGAAACTCAGATTATAATCCACAAATTTAAATCAGTAAGTTTAACCAACGAATGTTTAGACCCAAATGCTATAACTCTTTAAATTTGAAACCGAAAAGTTAATTCATAAATTTATGTCTAAAGGGTATAACTCACAAACTTTCAATTACAAAGATTATAACTCATAAAATTTTGAAATCCAAAAGTAATAATATATGGATTTAAGTCCAAACGTTATAACATATAAACTTTCAAATTTGAAGGCTATAACTCATTAAGATCGAAGCCCGAAGGCAATAACCAACATATTTAAGATAAAAAATTATAATGCACGAACTTTAAAACTCAAAAGGTTATAACCATTGAAATTTGAAGTCGAAAGACCATAAGTCATGGATTTAAGTTCACAGGTTTAGGGTTCAAGTTTATGAATTTTCAAACACAATGCTTATAACTGATGAAATTTGAATTTAAAAAGTTATAACCCACGAATTTAACTTCAAAGGCCACAAAGTTTCATACCCAAATGCTATAATATATGAAATTTCAAGTTGTCAAAAAAGTCCGAGTAAGAGTTTGTATTGTGATAGAAACTTTTACCTATTTAAGCGATCGGATACTAAGATGTTGTATGTACTCTTATTTTTTCTTGCAAATAAAATAAACCTTTTTTTTCTTCACCATCTTCATGGAGAAAATCCTAGATCCACATTCACTGAATTTCAAAAATTGTAACACTTCCAACCTGTAAGGCCATTACTCATTAAATTTGAAACACAAAAGCTATAGCCCACATATTCAAATTCAAAGGTTTATAACTAACAAACTCTCAGACCCAGATGCAATCGTGTATAAAATTTGAAGTCCAAAGGCTAAAACCTATGATTTAAGTTCAAAGGTTATAACCCATGAACTTCCATGCCCAAATGCCTTGAGTTATAAAATTTAAAACCTAAAGGTTATTCTCTACAGATTTAAGTTCAAAGGTTATAAGCAATGAACTTTTAGACCTAAAGACTATAAGTCATATATTTTAAAACCGAAAGATTATTTTCTACAGATTTAAGTTCAAATGTTATAATTCATAAACTTTCAAACCCAAAGACATCAACTTATGAAATTTGAAGTCCGAATGAAATAACCCATGTATTTAACTCCAAAAGTTATCACATACTTTCGTATAAAAAGGGTTATAACTCATGAAATTTGAAGTTCAAAGGATATAACAATCATATTTAAGCTCAAAGGTTATAATCCATGAAATTTCAAATCGAAAGGCTATAACTCATGAAATTCGAAACACAGAGGTTATAACCTATAAACTTTCAAATTTAAAGGTTATAGTTGATAAAATTTGAAACCCAAAAGTTATATAGTTCCCGAATTTAAATTGAAAGCTTATAATCCATGAACTTTCATATCCAAAGATTATAACTCATGAAATTTGAAATTCAAAGGCTATGGCTCATTTATTTAAGTTTGAAAGTTATAACCCACGAACTTTCAGACTTAAATGCTATAGCTTATTAAAATTGAAACACAAAGACTATAACCAAGATATTAAAATCTGAGGGTGATTACATACGAACTTTCAGGCCCAAATGGTATAATTTTTGAACTTCTAAATTCAAAAGTTATGACACAAATTTTAAGACTCAATGGCTATAACGCATGAAATTTGAATATTAATTGCTAAGACTCATAGATTTAATTCCAATAATTATATGCCATCTATACGAAAACTAAAATCTAAAAGGCTATACCAAAAACTCACAACTCAAGAAATTTTAAACTCGAAGGGTATAATCTATGGATTTAAGTCTCAAGCTTATAACCCAAGAACTTTTAACGCACAAAGATAATAACTCATAAAATTTGAAATCAAAGGCTTCTAATGCATGATTTAAGTCCAAGAATTATAACCCACCAGTTCAACTCCCAATGGTATAACCCACAAAGTTTCACACCAAAAGGCTATAGTTCATGAAGTTTCAATCCCAAATGCTAAAGCCCACATATTTAAAACCAAAGATTATAACATATGTTATAATTTTAAGTCCTAAGGTTATAATCAACAATTTTAAGTCCAAAGATTATAATCCATGAAATTTTAAACTCTACAGGCTATAACTAATGAAATTAAAATCCCAAAGGATATAATCCACAGATCTAAATACAAAGGTTCTAATCCACAAATTTTCAGACCTATAGGTTGCAACTAATAAAATTTGAAGACCAAAGGCATATTTCCCGTGGATTTAAGTCCAAATGTTATAACTCTTGAACCTTTCGGCCAAAATGCTATAGCAAATACAATTTAAAACCAAAGGTGATAACTCACAAATTTAAATCCTAAGGTTGTTAACCAAAACTTTTAGACCCAAAACTATAACTTACGAAGTTTGAAACGCAAAAGCTATAACCCACTGATTTAAGTCCAATGGTTATAAGCCAAAAATTTTCAGACCAAACTCTTATAATTCATGATAATTCCAATTTCAAAGGCAATAAATGATGGATTTAAGTTCAGAGGTTATAACCAACAAACATTAAGATCAAAGGCTTTACCTCAAAAAATTTAAAGTTTAAAGGCTATAACCCATGGATTTAAGTCTATATGATATAACCATTGAACTTTTATACTAAAAGAATATATCTTATGAAATTTGAAACTCAAAGGTTATAATCCTCCAATTTATGTGCAAAAATAATAACCCACAAACTTTCATACCCAAATACTGTAACTCTTGAAATTTAAAATGCGAAGGCTATAACTCACAGACTTACATCCAAATGTAATAACCCACTAACTTTCAAGTCAAAGGTTACAAGCTTTCAAATCAAAAAACTATTGCTAGTGAAAATTCAAAGCACAAACGCTACAACACACGAAACCTTTCAAACCCAAGGTTTGTAATTTATGAAGTTCAAATCCCCAGTATATAACCTCCAGATTTAAGTGTAATGGTTATCATTTGCAAATATTTAAGTAAAAAGATTATAACTCATAAAATTTAAAATCAAATATTATCACGAATGGATTGAAGTTCGAAGGCTCTAATCCAAGAGTTTTCAAGCCCAAAAGGTTATAACTAATGAAATTTGAAGCCCAAAGGATACAACCCACTGACTCAAATAAAAAGATTATGACTCAAGAACTTTTAAACTCAAATATTATAACTCATGAAATATGAAATCCAAAGATTTATAATACACAATTTTTCAAACCCAAAGACTATAACTCATGGAATTTGAAGTGCAAAGGCTATAATAATACACATTTTAACTCTAAAGTTTATAACACATGAACTTTCAAGCCTAGAAGCTATATCTCACGAAATTTGAAGTGTAAAAGCTATAGTCCACGAATTTAAATTTAAAAATTATAGCACATGAATTCTTAGACCAAGGTGCTATATAACTCCTGGAATTTGATACCCAAAGGCTATAGCCCACAAACTTTTAGGCCCAAATGCTCTGTCTCGAGATTTGAAATCCAATGGCTTATCACCTACCGATTTAAGTCCGAAAGTCACAAACTTTTTGGTCCGTGATCTATCGGTTATGAATTAAGAAGTTCAAAGGTTATAAGTCATAGATCTAAGTCCAAACATTAAAACCCTTCATCTTTCAAATCCAAAGGTTATAACGTAATAAATTTGAAACCTAAAGGTTTTAAACCACGAGTTTAAACCCAAAAGTTATAGCGAGTTTACGACTAACGAAATTTGAAACTTAAAGCCTATAGCCCATTGATTTAAGTCTGTGATATAACCATTGAACTTTTAGGCCAAAAGAATATATCTTACAAAATTTGAAACTCAAAAGTTATAATCCACCAATTTATGTCCAAATACTGCAACCCACAAACTTTCATACCTAAATACTGTAACTTTTGAAATTTGAAATGCGAAGGCTATAACCTACTGATTTACATTCAAATGTAATAACCCACTAACTTTCAACTCAAAGGTTACAAGCTTTCAGATAAAAAAGCTATCGCTGGTGAAAACTCAAAGCGCAAAAGTTATAACACATGAAACCTTTCAACCCAACGATTGTAATTTATGAAGTTTGAATCCCCAGTGTACACTTATAGATTTAAGTCTAAAGGTTATTTTCTGCAAACATTTAAGCATAACGGTTATAACTCATAAAATTTGAAACCAAATATTATCACCAACGGATTTAAGTCCGAAAGCTCTAATCCAAGAGATTTCAAGCCCGAAAGGCTATAACTAATGAAATTTGAAGCCCAAAGGATACAACCCACTGACTCAAATCCAAATTTTATAACTGAAGAACTTTTAGACCCAAATATTGTAATTCATGAAATATGAAATCCAAAGATTTATAATCCACAATTTTCCAAACCCAAAGACTATAACTCATGGAATTTGAAATGCAAAGGCTATAATAATAAACATTTTAACTCCAAAGTTTATAACCCACGAACTTTTAAGCCTACAGGCTATATCTCATGAAATTTGAAATGTAAAAGCTATAGTCCACGAATTTAAATTTAAAAATTATAGCACATAAACTTTCAGACCAAGGTGCTACATAACTCCTAGAATTTGATACCGAAAGGCTATAGTCCACAAACTTTCAGGCCCAAATGCTGTCTCAAGAGATTTAAAATCAAATGGCTTAAGACCTACCAATTTAAATCCGAAAGTCACAAATCTTTTGGACCGTGATCTATCACTTATGAATTTAGAAGTTCCAAGGTTACAAGTCATGGATCTAAGTCCAAACGTTAAAACCCTTCATCTTTCAAATCCAAAGGCTATAACATAATAAATTTGAAGCTAAAGGTTTTAAACCACGAATTTCAATTCAAAGGTTATAACTAATAAACTTTCAGACTCAAAAGTTACGAATAACGGAATTCAAAGCTTAAAGGCTATAACCCATGGATTGAAGTCTATATCATATAACCATTGAATTTTTAAGCCAAAAGAATATATCTTATGAAATTTGAAACTCAAAGGTTATAATCCACCAATTTATGTCCAAATACTGCAACCCAAAAACTTTCATACCCAAATATTGTAATTCTTCAAATTTGAAACGCAAAGTTTATAACCCAGAGGCTTACATCCAAATGTAATATACCACTAACTTTCAACTCAAAGTTTATAAACTATCAGATCAAAAAGCTATCGCTTGTCAAAACTCAAAGCACAAAGGCGATAACACACCAAACCTTTCAAACCCCACGATTGTAATTTATGAAGTTTGAATCCCCATTATATAACTTGCAGACTTAAGTCTAAAAGTTATCATCTGCAAACATTTAAGCATAACGATTATAACTCATAAAATTTGAAACCAAATATTATCACCAATAGATTTAAGTTTGAAGGCTTTAGTCCAAGAGATTTCAAGCCCGAAAGGTTATAACTAATGAAATTTGAAGCCCAAAAGATACAACCCACTGACTCAAATCCAAATTTTATAATTGTCGAACTTTTAGACTCAAATATTGTAATTCATGAAATATGAAATCCAAAGATTTATAATCCACAATTTTTCAAACCCAAAGACTATAACTCATGGAATTTGAAGTGCAAAAGCTATAATAATAAACATTTTAACTCCAAAGTTTATAACCCACGAACTTTTAAGCCTACAGACTATATCTCACGAAATTTGAAATGTAAAAGCTATAGTCCACGAATTTAAATTTAAAAATTATAGCACATGAACTTTCAGACTAAGGTGCTATATAACTCCTGGAATTTGAATTCCAAAGGCTATAGCCCACAAACTTTCAAGCCCAAATTCTTTGTCTCAAGAGATTTGAAATCCAATGGCTTAAGGCCTACTGATTTAAGTCCGCAAGTCACAAACCTTTTGACCCATGATCGATCGCTAATGAATTTAAAAGTTCAAAGGTTATAAGGCATGGATCTAAATCCAAACGTTAAAACCCTTCATCTTTCAAATTCAAAGGTTATAATGTAATAAATTTGAAGCCTAAAGGTTTTAAACCACGAGTTTAAATCCAAAGGTTATAGCGAATAAACTTTCAAATCCAAAAGCTACGACTAACAAAATTTGAAACTTAAAGGCAATAGCCCATTGATTTAATTCTATGTGATATAACCATTGAACTTTTAAGCCAAAAGAATATGTCTTACGAAATTTGAAACTCAAAAGTTATAATCCACCAATTTATGTCCAAAAACTGCAACCCACAAACTTTCATATCCAAACACTGTAACTCTTGAAATTTGAAATGCGAAAGCTATAGCCCACTGGCTTAAATTCAAATGTATAACTCACTAACTTTCAACTCAAAGGTTACAAGCCTTCAGATCAAAAAGCTATCGCTGGTGAAAATTCAAAGCACAAAGGTTATAACACACGAAACCTTCCAAACCCAACGATTGTAATTTATGAAGTTTGAATCCCCAGTGTATAACTTGCAGATTTAAGTCTAAAGGTTATCATCTGCAAAAATTTGAGCATAACGGTTATAACTCATAAAATTTGAAACCAAATATTATCACCAACGGATTTAAGTTCGAAGGCTCTACTTCAAGAGATTGCAAGTCCGAAAGGCTATAACTAATGAAATTTGAAGCCCAAAGGATACAACCCACTGACTCAAATCCAAAATTTATAACTGAAGAACTTTTAGACTCAAATATTGCAATTCATGAAATATGAAATCCAAAGATTTATAATCCACAATTTTTGAAACCCAAAAATAATAACTCAAGGAATTTGAAGTGCAAAGGCTATAATAATACACATTTTAACTCCAAAGTTTATAACCAATGAACTTTCAAGTCTAAAGACTATATCTCATAAAATTTGAAATATAAAAGATATACTCCATGAATTTAAATTTAAAAATTATACCACATGAACTTTTAGACAACGGTGCTATATAACTTCGAAAATTTGAAGACCAAAGGTTATAACCCACAAACTTTAAGGCGCAAATGTTTTGTCTCAAGAGATTTGAAATCCAATGGCTTATGACCTACTGATTTAAGTTCGAAAGTCACAAACTTTTTGGCCTGTGATCTATCACTTATGAATTTAGAAGTTCAAGGATTATAAGCCATGAATCAAAGTCCAAACGTTAAAACCCTTCATCTTTCAAATCCAAAGACTATAATGTAATAAATTTGAAGCCTAAAGATTTTAGACCACGAGTTTAAATCCAAAGGTTATAGCGAATAAGCTTTTAGACCCAAAAGCTACCACTAACGAAATTTGAAACTTAAAGCCTATAGCACATGGATTTAAGTCTATATGATATAACCACTGAACTTTTAGGCCAAAAGAATATATCTTACGAAATTTGAAACTCAAATATTATAATCCACCAATTTATATCCAAATACTGCAACCCACAAACTTTCATATCCAGACACTGTAACTCTTGAAATTTGAAATGCGAAGGTTATAATCCACTGACTTACATTCAAAGGTAATAACCTACTAACTTTCAACTCAAAGGTTACAAGCTTTCAAACAAAAAGCTATTGCCGGTGAAAATTCAAAGCACAAAGGTTATAACACACGAAACCTTTCAAACCCAACGATTGTAATTTATGAAGTTTGAATCCCCAGTGTATAACTTGCAGATTTAAGTCTAAATTTTATCATCTATAAACATTTAATAACTCATAAAATTTGAAACCAAATATTATCACCAACGAATTTAAGTTCGAAGGCTCTAATCCAAGAGATTTCAAGCCTGAAAGGTTATAACTAATGAAATTTGAAGCCCAAAGGATACAACCCACTAACCCAAATCCAAATTTTATAACTTCAGAATTTTTAGACTCAAATATTCTAATTCATGAAATATGAAATCCAAATATTTATAATACACAATTTTTCAAACCCAAAGACTATAATAATACACATTTTTAACTCCAAAGTTTATAACCCATTTTAACTTTCAAGTCTAAAAGCTATATCTCATGAAATTTGAAATGTAAAAGCTATAGTCCACGAATTTAAATTTAAAAATTATAGCACATGAACTTTCAGACCAAGGTGCCATATAACTCCTGGAATTTGAATGCCAAAGGCTATAGCCGACAAACTTTCAGGCCCAAATTCTTTGTTTCAAGAGATTTGAAATCCAATGGCTTAAGACCTACCGATTTAAGTCCGAAAGTCACAAACATTCTGGCCCGTGATCTATCGCTTATGAATTCAGAAGTTCAAAGGTTATAAGTCATGGATCTAAATCCAAACATTAAAATCCTTCATTTTTCAAATCCAAAGGCTATAACGTAGTAAATTTGAAGCCTAAACGTTTTAAACCACGAGTTTAAATCCAAAGGATATAACTAATAAACTTTCAGATCCAAAAGCTATGACTAGCGAAATTTGAAACTTAAAGGCTATAGCCCATGGATTTAAGTCTCTGTGATATAATCATTGAACTTTTAGGCCAAAAGAATATATCTTATGAAATTTGAAACTCAAAGGTTATAATCCACTAATTTCTGTCCACAGACTGCAACCCACAAACTTTCATACCCAAACACTGTAACTCTTGAAATTTGAAATGTGAAGGTTATAACCAATAAACTTACATTCAAATGTAATAACCCACTAACTTTCAACTCAAAGGTCATAAGCTTTCAGATCAAAAAGCTATCGTTGGTGAAAATTTAAATCACAAAAGTTACAACACACGAAATCTTTCAAACCCAATGATTGTAATTTATGAAGTTTGAATCCCCAGCATATAACTTGCAAATTTAAGACTAAAGGTTATCATCTGCAAACATTTAAGCATAAGAGTTATAACTCATAAAATTCGAAACGAAATATTATTATCAATGGATTTAAGTTTGAAGGCTCTAATCTAAGAGATTTCAAGCCCAAAAGACTATCACTAATGAAATTTGAAGCCCAAAGGATACAACCCACTAACTCAAATTCAAATTTTATTACTTAAGAACTTTAAACTCAAATATTATAATTCATGAAATATGAAATCCATGCACAATTTTTCAAATCCAAAGACTATAACTAATGAAATTTGAAGTGCAAAGGCTATAATAATACACATTTTAAGTCCAAAGTTTATAACTCAAACTTTAAAGCCTAAAGGCTATATCTAATGAAATTTGAAATGTAAAAGCTATACTCCACGAATTTAAATTTAAAAATTATAGCACATAAACTTTCAGACCAAGGTACTATATAACTCCTGGAATTTGATACCCAAAGGCTATAGCCCACAAACTTTCAGGTCCAAATGCTTTGTCTCAAGAGATTTGAAATCAAATGGCTTAAGACCTACCGCATTAAATCCGAAAATCACAAATCTTTTGAACTGTGATCTATCGCTCATGAATTTAGAAGTTCCAAGGTTATAAGTGATGGATCTAAGTCCAAACGTTAAAACCCTTCATCTTTCAAATCCAAAGACTATAACGTAATAAATTTGAAGCCTAAAGGTCTTAAACCACGAGTTTAAATCCACAAGTTATAACTAATAAACTTTTAAGACCCAAAAGTTACTACTAACAAAATTTAAAGCTTAAAGACTATAGCCCATGGATTTAAGCCTATGTGATATAACCATTGAACTTTTAGGTCAAAAGAATATATCTTACCAAATTTGAAACTCAAAGAATATAATCCACCAATTTATGTCCAAACACTACAACCCACAAACTTTCATATCCAAACACTGTAAGTCTTGAAATTTGAAATGCGAAGGTTCACAGACTTACATTCAAATGTAATAACCCACTAACTTTCAACTCAAAGGTTACAAACTTTCAAATCAAAACGCTATTGCTGGTGAAAATCCAAAGCACAAAGGTTACAACGCACGAAACCTTTCAAACCCAATGATTGTAATTTATGACGTTTGAATCCCCAATGTATAACTTGCAGATTTAAGTCTAAAGGTTATCATCTGCAAATATTTAAGCATAAAGTTTATAACTTAAGAACTTTTACACTCAAATATTGTAATTCATGAAATATGAAATCCAAATATTTATCACGCACAATTTTTCAAACATAAAGACTATAACTCATGAAATTTGAAGTGCAAAGGCTATAATAATACATATTTTAACTCTAAAGATTATAACTCATGAACTTTCAAGCCTAAATGTTATATCTCATGAAATTTGAAATGTAAAACATATAGTCCACGAATTTAAATTTAAAAATTATAGTACATGAATTTTCAGACCAAGGTGTTATATAACTCCTGAAATTTGAAGCCCAAAGACTATAGCCCACAAACTTTCGGGCCTAAATGCTTTGTCTCAAAAGATTTGAAATCCAAAGGCCTATGACCTACCAATTTAAGTCCGAAAGTCACAAACTTTTTGGCTCGTGATCTATCGCTTATGAATTTAGAAGCTCAAAGGTTATAAGGCATGGATGTAAGTCCAAATGTTAAAACCCTTCATCTTTCAAATTGAAAGGCTATAACATAATAAATTTGAAGCTAAAGGTTTTAAACCACGAGTTTCAATCCAAAGGTTATAACTAATAAACTTTTAGACCCAAAAGCTACGAATAACGAAATTAAAAGCTTAAAGGCTATAACCCATGGATTTAATTCTATGTGATATAACCATTGAACTTTTAGACCTAAAGAATATATCTTATGAAATTTGAAATTCAAAAGTTATAATCCACCAATTTATGTCCAAATACTGCAACCCAAAAACTTTCATACCCAAATACTGTAATTCTTCAAATTTGAAATGCGAAGGTTATAACCCAGAGGCTTACATCCAAATGTAATACACCATAAACTTTCAACTCAAAGGTTATAAACTATCAGATCAAAAAGCTATCGCTTGTCAAAACTCAAAACACAAAGGCGACAACACACCAAACCTTTCAAACCTAACGATTGTAATTTATGAAGTTTGAATCCCCATTATATAACTTGCAGACTTAAGTCTAAAAGTTATCATCTACAAACATTTAAGCATAACGGTTATAACTCATAAAATTTGCAACCAAATATTATCACCCACGGATTTAAGTTTGAAGGCTCTAATCCAAGAGATTTCAAGCCCGAAAGACTATAACTAATGAAACTTGAAGCTCAAAAGATACACCCCACTGACTCAAATCCAAATTTTATAACTGCAGAACTTTTAGGCTCAAATATTGTAATTGATGAAGTATGAAATCCAAAGATTTATAATCCACAATTTTTCAAACCCAAAGACTATAACTCATGGAATTTGAAGTACAAAGACTATAATAATATACATTTTAACTCCAAAATTTATAACCCATAAACTTTCAAGTCTAAAAGATATATCTCATGAAATTTGAAATGTAAAAGCTATAGTCCACGAATTTAAATTTAAAAATTATAGCACATGAACTTTCAGACTAAGGTGCTATATAACTCCTGGAATTTGAATACCAAAGACTATAGCCCACAAACTTTCAGGCCCAAATTCTTTGTCTTAAGAGATTTGAAATCCAATGGCTTAAGGCCTACTGATTTAAGTCCGAAAGTCACAAACCTTATGGCCCATGATCTATCGCTAATGAATTTAAAAGTTTAAAGGTTATAAGTCATGGATCTAAGTCCAAACGTTAAAACCCTATATCTCTCAAATCCAAAGACTATAATGTAATAAATTTGAAGCCTAAAGGTTTTAAACCACGAGTTTAAATCCAAAGATTATAGCGAATAAACTTTCAGACCCAAAAGCTACCACTAACGAAATTTGAAACTTAAAGGCTATAGCCCATGGATTTAAGTCTATGTGACATAACCATTGAATTTTTTGACCAAAAGAATATATCTTACGAAATTTGAAACTCAAAGGTTATAATCCACCAATTTATATCCAAATACTGCAACCCACAAATTTTCATACCCAAACACTGTAACTCTTGAAATTTGAAATGCGAAAACTATAACCCAATGACTTACATTTAAAGGTAATAATCGACTAACTTTCAACTCAAAGGTTACAAGATTTCATATCAAAAAGTTATCGCTGGTGAAAATTCAAAGCACAAAGGTTATAACACACAAAACCTTTCACACCCAACGATTGTAATTTATGAAGTCTGAATCCCCAGTGTATAACTTGCAGATTTAAGTATAAAAGTTATCATTTGCAAACATTTAAGCATAACGGTTATAACATATAAAATTTGAAACCAAATATTATCACCAACGGATTTAAGTTCGAAGGCTCTAATTCAAGATATTGTAAGCCCCAAAGGCTATAACTAATGAAATTTGAAACCCAAAGGATACAACCCACCGACTCAAATCCAAATTTTATAACTTAAGAACTTTAGACTCAAATATTGTAATTCATGAAATATGAAATCTAAAGATTTACAATCCATAATTTTTCAAACCCAAACATTATAACTCATGGAATTTGAATTGCAAAGGCTATAATAATGCACATTTTAACTCCAAAGTTTATAACCCATGAACTTTCAAGTCTAAAGACTATATCTCATAAAATTTGAAATATAAAAGATATAGTGTTCGAATTTAAATTTAAAAATTATAGCACATGAACTTTCAGGCCACGGTGCTATATAACTCCGGAAATTTGAAGCCCAAAGGTTATAGCCCACAAACTTTCAGGCGCAAATGCATTGTCTCAAGAGATTTGAAATCCAATGGCCTATGACCTACCGATTTAAATCTGAAAGTCACAAACTTTTTGGCCCGTGATCTATCACTTATGAATTTAGAAATTCAAAGCTTATACGTCATGGATCTAAGTCCAAACGTTAAAACCCTTTATCTTTCCAATCCAAAGACTATAATGTAATAAATTTGAAGCCTAAAGGTTTTAAACCACGAGTTTAAATTCAAATATTATAGCAAATAAACTTTCAGACCCAAAAATTACGACTAACGAAATTTGAAACTTAAAGACTATAGCCCATTGATTTTAAGTCTATGTGACATAACCATTGAACTTTTAGGCTAAAAGAATATATCTTACGAAATTTGAAACTCAAAGGTTATAATCCACCAATTTATGTCCAAATACTGCAACTCACAAGCATTCATACCCAAACACTGTAACTCTTGAAATTTGAAATGCGAAGGCTATAGCCCATAGACTTACATTTAAAGGTAATAACGCACTAACCTTCAACTCAAAGGTTATAAGCTTCCAGATCAAAAAGCTATCGCTGGTAAAAAGTCAAAACACAAAGGTTATAACACACGAAACCTTTCAAACCCAACGATTGTAATTTATGAAGTCTGAATCCCCAGTGTATAACTTGCAAATTTAAGTCTGAAGGTTATCATCTGCAAATATTTAAACATAACGGTTATAACTCATAAAATTTGAAACCAAATATTATCACCAACGGATTTAAGTTCGAAGGCTCTAATTCAAGATATTGCAAGCCCCAAAGACTATAACTAATGAAATTTGAAGCCCAAAGGATACAACCCACTGACTCAAATCCAAATTTTATAACTTAACAACTTTTAGAATCAAATATTGTAATTCATGAAATATGAAATCCAAAGATTTATAATACACAATTTTTCAAACCCAAGGACTATAACTCACGGAATTTGAAGTGTAAATGCTATAATAATACACATTTTAACTCCAAAGTTTATAACCCATGAACTGTCAAGTCTAAAGACTATATCTCATAAAATTTGAAATATAAAAGATATAGTGTTCGAATTTAAATTTAAAAATTATAGCACACGAACTTTCAGGCCACGGTACTATATAACTCCGGAAATTTGAAGCCCAAAGGTTATAGCCCACAAACTTTCAGGCGCAAATGCATTGTCTAAAGAGATTTGAAATCCAATGGCTTATTTCCTACCGATTTAAGTTTGAAAGTCACAAACTTTTTGGCCCGTGATCTATCACTTATGAATTTTGAAATCCAAAGATTATAAGTCATGGATCTAAGTCCAAACCTTAAAACCCTTTATTTTTCAAATCCAAAGACTATAACGTAATAAATTTGAAGCCTAAAGGTTTTAAACCACGAGTTTAAATCCAAAGATTATAATTCACAAACTTTAGACCCAAAAGCTTTAACTAATAACATATCAAACTCAAACTATAATCCACAGTATCAAGTTCAAAAGTTATAATCTATAAACTTTGAAGCCTAAAAAATATAACTTGTGAAATTTCAAATATAAAAGATGTAATCTACAAATTTAACTTGGAATGTTATAACCCATGAATTTCAAACCCATAGCCTAAAATGTCAAAGGAATTAGCTAGTCATTCAAAGATAGCAGATTTTATGGCTGATTGCAAACCAAAATTAGCAGATTCTATGGCTGATTTTATACCAAAGTTAGCAGATTCTATGGCTGATTTTATACCAAAGTTAGCAGATTCTATGGCTGATTTTATACCTGTAATAATTGTAAATATTTTCCTTGTTTAGGATATGCCTTATTTTCTTCAACTTGTATTCATTATATAAGGGGCATTCTTCTCCAAGGAGGACACCAGTTTTTTTGATCAAGTTATCATGGTATCAGAGCTTGAGTTCTGAATTCTCCTGTGTCTCTTTCTCTCAGTCCTAGTTCAGTTCATTATTCTTAGTTATTTTGATCAAGTTATCTCAGCCTCATGTCTTCAGACAAGCATGAATTCTTGATTCGTTTCAATGGCAAAAACTACTCAGCCTGGGCATTTCACTTCAAGATATTTGTCAAAGGCAAAGATCTATGGGGTCATATTGATGGCAGCAAACCTGCACCTGACAAAGACAAGGATGAGCACTCCAAGTGGGAAGTCAAGGATGCTCAAATCATGACATGGATTCTAGGATCTGTAGAATCCAACATCATCTTGAATCTTCGACCCTTCAAAACTGCAGCTGAAATGTGGAATTATCTGAAAAAACTCTATAGTCAACACAACACTGCTCGTCGGTTTCAACTTGAATACGAGCTAGCAAGTCTTCAACAGGGCAGTCTCTCAATCTCAGATTTTTATTCTATCTTCATGAATCTTTGGGCTGAATATACTGATATTGTCTATGCTACCTTACCTCCCGAAGGTCTTATTTCTGTTCAATCTGTACATGAAACTACTAAGAGGGATCAATTTCTTATGAAATTGAGATCTGAATTTGAAAGCACCAGATCTAATCTTATGAATCGGGAAACTGTTCCATCCTTGGATGCATGTCTTAATGATTTATTTCGTGAGGAACAACGGCTTCTCACTCAAGCCACCATGGAACAAATTAAATCCATTCCTATTCCTATGGCTTATGTAGCCCAAGGCAAGTCAAAAGGTAAGGACATGAGTACTATTCAGTGTTATTGCTGCAAAGAATTTGGCCATTATGCTTCAAGTTGTTCAAAAAAATTCTGCAACTATTGCAAAAAGGATGGACATATTATCAAGGAATGTCCTATTCGACCTCCCAAGAGATCTGGAACGGCATACACTGTCTCAGTTGGTTCTTCTAATGCTGGTAGTTCTGAGGATAAAGCTCATCTGACACAAAGTGCTCCTGCTCCTATTCAATCTGTGACACCTGAAATGATTCAGCAAATGATCATTTCTACATTTTCCGCATTAGGACTCTCAGGTAAACCTTTCTCTAAACCTTCACCGTGGTACTTTGATTCTGGAGCTTCCCATCACATGACAAACAATGTTAAATTCCTCACCAATGTAAATAAATATCCTGAAAATCTCAAGATTTATACAGCTGATGGAAATTCCTTACCTATCACTGCCACTGGTGATGTTTCTTCATCCATAACCAATGTCTTTGTCTCTCCTAACCTTACCACTAATCTTGTTTCTGTTGGACAATTAGTTGAAAATGATTGTAAAGTGGAATTTTCTAAATCTGGTTGTGTGGTGCAGGATCAGCAATCGGGGAAGATGATCGCAAGGGGGCCTAAAATTGGACGTCTTTTTTCTCTTCAGTTTCCTATATCTTCATATTCCTCTTCATCTATTATCACTTGCAATTCTGCTTATGTTGATTACCGAGCATGACATAAACGCCTTGGACATCCAAACTCTAATGTGCTTTATACTTTCCTAAATTCTGGTTTACTTGGCAATAAAGGATCACCATCTTTTAGTACTGTTTAATTTGATTGCAATTCTTGTAGGTTTGGAAAAAGTAAAGTTCTGCCATTTCCCACTCACACACCTAAAGTAGTCCAGCCTTTTGATTTAATACATAGTGATGTATGGGGAATGGCGCCAGTTACTTCCCATGCTAATTACAAGTATTTTGTCACTTTTATTGATGACTATAGTCGCTTCACATAGATTTATTTTCTGCATTCTAAAGATGAATTATTTTCTGTCTTTAAGCTTTTTCATGCACATATTCAGACCCAATTTTCTGCTAGTATCAAAATTCTTCGTTCTGATAATGGGGGAGAATACATGTCTCATTTATTTCAAGAATTTTTACAAACCAATGGTATAATTTCTCAAAGGTCTTGTCCTTCAACCCCTCAACAGAATGGAGTGGCCGAAAGAAAGAATCGACACCTTCTAGATGTTGTTCGCATCCTCCTATTAGAGTCATTTGTACCCTCTCGTTTTTGGTGTGAAGCTCTCTCAACTGCTGTCTATCTCATCAATAGGTTACCTTCTCCTTCCTTGAATCATGTTTCCCCTTTCTTTCGGTTATTTGGTCATACCCCAAATTACTCTAATCTTCGTACTTTTGGTTGTGTGTGTTATGTTCATCTTCCTACACACGAACGGACAAAACTAACAGCTCAAGCTGTTCAATGTGCTTTTCTAGGCTATTCGGTGCACCAAAAAGGTTTTCTTTGTTATGATCCCAACCTACGACGTATTCGGGTTTCTCGAAATGTGATTTTTTTTGAAAATCAGTATTTTTTTTCCACACACAAGGATGACCTTTCTCCTTCATTCTCTGTTTTGCCAATGTTTACTAATCATTCTGAAGATTCCATGCCTTCAAAGCCTCTCATAGTCTACCAACGACGCAAGATTCCAGCACCTCTCGGGCTCCCTCCAGCTCATTCCCTTAATGTTGATCTTGTTCCAACAACTGCACCAGCACCTCTCAGACAAAATACTCGAGTTCGTAAACCACCAGATAGGTATGGTTTCACCTCTCCTTTATCTTTGACAGCCACCTTGTCCTCTATTCCTATTCCATCATCCTATAAGCAGGCTATGGAGCATGAATGTTGGCGGAGAGCTATTGAAACAGAACTTCTTGCACTTGAAGAAAACCAAACATGGGATATTGTACCGTGTCCACCATCTGTGAAACCTCTTGGTAGTAAGTTCGTGTTTTCTATCAAGCTTCGTTCTGATGGATCCATAGAACGTTACAAGGCTAGATTGGTGGTTCTTGGCAACAAGCAAGAGTATGACCTAAATTATGAAGAGACCTTCGCACCAGTAGCCAAAATGACCACTGTACGAACAATACTCGCCCTAGCAGCATCACAATCATGGTCTTTACATCAAATGGATGTAAAGAATGCTTTCTTGCATGGTGATCTCAAGGAGGAAGTTTACATGAAACTTCCCTACGGTATGCCCACTTCTTCCCCTAATGAAGTTTGCAAACTAAAACGCTCTTTGTATGGATTGAAGCAGGCACCACGAGTATGGTTTGAAAAGTTTCGATCGACCCTCCTTAGTTTTTCATTTACACAAAGCCAGTATGACTCCTCACTTTTTCTCCAACGGACATCCAAGGGCATAGTTGTTCTTCTTGTTTATGTGGATGACATTGTCATCACTGGTTCTGATATGGAGGCTATATCTAAACTTCAGAATTTGTTGCACTCTACTTTTCACATGAAAGATCTCGGCCCACTCACCTATTTTTTGGGGTTAGAGGTGCATCATCAACCTCAAGGTATCTTCTTGAATCAACAAGTATATTATGGATTTGGTTCAGCTAGCAGGACTCACAAACACTAATTCTGTTGACACCCCAATGGAAATTAATGTAAAATATCGACGGGGTGAAAGGAAACTTCTTGAGGATCTCACTTTATCTCGCAAGCTGGTTGGAAGTCTTATCTATCTAACTATCACCCGCCCGGACATCTCTTATGTTGTCCATATTGTCAGCAAGTTCATGCAAGCCCCTCGGCATCTCCACCTATCTGCAGTCCGCCGCATCATCAGATATATCCTGGGCACACAAAGTCATGGCTTATTCTTCCCTACTGGTTCTTCCCTCAAACTACAGGCCTATAGTGATGCAGATTGGGCTGGTTGTCCGGACACAAGAAAATCAACTACCGGATGGTGTATGTTTCTTGGTGATGCTCTTATCTCTTGGAAATGCAAGAAGCAAGACTCGGTCTCCAAATCATCCACTGAGGCGGAGTACCGTGCCATGTCTACTGCATGCTCAGAAATCATTTGGTTACGTGGTCTTTTAACAGAGCTTGGTTTCACCCAAGATCAACCTACTCCCTTACATGCTGACAACACTAGTGCCATCCAAATTGCAGCCAATCCTGTCTACCATGAACGCACAAAGCACATAGAGGTTGACTGTCACTCTATCCGGGAGGCCTATGATCGCCAAGTTATCACTCTCCCACATATCTCCACTACTCTACAGATTGCGGATATTTTCACCAAACCAATGACACGACAGCGACATAACTTTCTTGTTAGCAAATTGATGCTTGTTGACTTACCCGCATCAATTTGAGGGGGGATGTCAAAGGAATTAGCTAGTCATTCAAAGATAGCAGATTTTATGGCTGATTGCAAATCAAAATTAGCAGATTCTATGGCTGATTTTATACCAAAGTTAGCAGATTCTATGGCTGATTTTATACCTGTAATAATTGTAAATATTTTCCTTATTTAGGATATGCCTTATTTTCTTCAAATTGTATTCATTATATAAGGGGCATTCTTCTCCAAAGAGGACACCAGTTTTTTTGATCAAGTTATCATAAAAGGCATTAAATTTCAATAGCGTGTATGGTAATTCAATAATCCGAGTTTATCCCTATCACGTTAGCAAACAACCAGTAGAATATGGTTGGAAGGGTTGGAATAAATCCAACCTTAATTTTTATAAATTATCATATTACCCAGGTAGATGTACACTTCTCATCTTAAATCGTCAACTTTATGCTCATCCCAATCCTAATCTTATACATAACAAGTTTTGAATAACCCTATTCCTAATTCAAACTATCAAATTCACCCAAAGGTTATAATTCACAAGTTTACAGTCAAAAATTATGATCAATGAACTTCTATAGGCTGACTCATTAAATTTGAAACTCAAAAAATTATAACCCATGAATTTAAGTCCAAAGGTTACATGGGATGAAGTTTCAGACTCAAAAATTATATACTATAAAATTTAAAATCCATAGGTTATGATTCATAAATTTAGATCCAAAAAATATAACTAAAGAAATTTCAAATCAAAAAATATAACTCATAAAATTTGAATACCAAATACTATATATCCCATGGATTTAATTTCATATCATAGATTATAACTCATGGACTTTCAAACCCAAAAACTATTTAACTCAAAAAAATTTGAATCGAATGACTATAATTCACAGAATTAATTTGAAAAGTGATTACCTAAGAACTTGCAGACCCACAAATTATAACTCATGAATTTAAGTCCAAAGGTTATAATCAAACTTTCAAATAAAATGGCTATAACTCAAGAAAATTAAAGCATGAAGGCTATGACCCATAAATTTAGGACCGATAGCCAATAAATTTTAAAACCCAAAAGCTATAACTCAAGAAATTTAAAACCCAAAGACCATAATCCATAAATTTACATCTAAAGGCTATAACCCATGAAATTTCAAACAAAAATCCTACCAATAAAAAAGTTTATCTGAAATCTATATCTATAATCTACATATTTAAGACTCAAGGTTATAACACACAAATTTTAATGGCTAAAAATTGTAACTCATGAAATTTGATGTGCAAAGGTTATGACAAACGAATATAGGTACAACTTATAGACTTTCAAATCCAAAAACTATAGTTTATTAACCTACGAATTTTCATACCCAAAAAACTTATAATACGTGAAATCTAAATTCTAAAGACTACAACCAGCGAATTTAAGAGCAAAGATTAAAACCCACAAACTTCAAGCCTAAAGGCCATAACAGAATAAATTTGAAGCCAAAGACTATTGTCCAATGATTTTACTCCAAAGCTTATAATGCATGAAGTTCCAAATCCAAAAGCTATACTCATGAAATTTGAAACCTAAGGTCTATAGCCTATGAGATCCAAAAGTTTTGACCAATAAACTTTTAGATCAAAGAATATAACTCATCAATTTTGAATCCTAAAAGCTATAAGCTACATATTCAATTCCATAAGTTATATCTTATGAACTTTCTCACCCAGAAACAATAACTCGTGAAATTTGAAACTCAAATGTTATATAATTTACGCATTCAATTCCAAAAGTTATAATTTATGAACTTTCATGCTCAAAGATTAAACCTCATGAAATTTTAAACCTAAAGTGATGCACTTAGATGCAAAGATTATAACTCACAAACCTCCAAAATTTAAAATCTATAACTCCTTAAAATCCAAAGGTTATAACTTATGGATTTAACTCCAAAGGTTATAACCTAGAAATTTTCAGGCCAAAAGTTTACAACACAAGAAATTAAATTCCAAAGGTTACAACCCACAAATTTAAAATCAAAAGTTATAACCTGCGAACTTCAAACCCAAAAATCATAACTCATTAAATTTGAAGCTAAAGTCTATAGCACACTAATTTTAGTCTAATTGTTATAAGACATGAATTTTCAGACCCAAAGATTATGATTAATGAAATTTGAAACCCAAAGGTTATATCCTCAAATGTAGATTCAATTGTTATTAATCAATGAACTTGAAGATCAAAGAATATAATTCATAAATTTTGAACCTCAAGGCTATAGTCCACAAATTTAGTTTCATATATTATAATTCATAACCTTTTGACCCAAAAGCCTAAAACTAATGAAATTTTAAACTCAAAAGCTATAATCCACGACTTCAAGTTCAGGAGTTAAAATCAATGAACTTTGAAGCCTGAAAAATATAACTTGTGAAATTTAAAATCTAAAAGTTGTAAACTACCAATTTAACTTCAAAGTTAGAACCTATGAATTTTCATATCCAAAGGCTGAAAAGCATTATTTCAATCCCAAGGGGTGTATTTGGTAATTCAATAACCTGAGGTTTTCCCTATCATGTTAGCAAACAACTAATAGAATCAGGTTGGAAGGGTTGGAATAAATCCAACATTCATTTTTCATAAACTACCATTTTACCCTTATATAATATAAAGGGTTCAAGTAAGCGTAAAAAGATAAGTGTACATTTTTTTATCTCAAAATGTCAACTTATCCTCATCCCAATTCTAATGTTATATAGAACAAGTTTAAAATAACCCTATTCCTATTAGGCACAATCCCATTATCAAATGCAACCAAGGATTACTTAAGGTCAAAAATTATAATCGATGAACTTCGAACCTAAAGGCTATAAGTCATTAAATTTTGAAACAAAAAACACTACGAGCCTATGGATTTAAGTCCAAAGATTACATGGGATGAAGTTTCAAACTCAAAAATTATAAATCATGAATTTTAAAATCCATAGATTATGACCCACGAATTTAGATCCAAAAGTTATAACCTAAGAACTTTCGTATCAAAGGATATAACTCATAAAATTTGAATACCAAATGCTATAGCCAACGAATTTAATTTCATAGGTTATAACTCATGAACTTTAAGACCCAAAAACTATTAACTCCCGAAATTTAAAAACAAAAAACTATAATCCAAGGAATTAAATCCAAAAGTTACAACCTATGAACTTTCAAACCCACAGGTTATGACTCATGAATTTATGTCCAAAAGTTATAACCACTAACTTTCAAATGAAAAGATTATGACTCAAAAAAATTTAAACCTAAAGCCTATATGACCCATGAATATATGACCCAAGGTGATAGCCCACAAACTTCAAAACTCAAAACTGTATAACTCAAGAAATTTAAACCCCAATGGCCATAATCCACATATTTAAATCCAAAGGTTATAATTTGTGATATTTCAAACAAAAATGCTACTAATAAAAAAATTTAGGTCTGAAAACTATAATCCACATATTTAAGACCCAAGGGTATAACACGCTAACTTCAAAGCCAAAAACTATAACCATGAAATTTGACGTGCAAAGGCTATAACCAACGGGTATAGGTGCAACTTATAGACTTTCAAATCCAAAGGTCATAGTCTATCACATTTGAAGTTCAAAAGTTATAACCTACAAATTTTCATGCCCAATAAGCCTTAACATGTGAAATCTAACTAAAAGTAAAAGTAAAAGAATGAATACGTTGATTTGCCTGGAACCATTGACTTCTGATTTAGTTTTCTTCAAATCTGTAACTTTTAAACTTCTTTCTTTGGGTGTCTTACATCATAAACCCATCCTAATGAAAATAAATGTGTCATTTGAGAGAACTTGAGATAACTTATTTCTGTCTTCTTGTTGAACTTTTCAAGTAAGCTTGATCTTTAACTTCAAGAAACTTAAGACCCAAAACTCACAAGACTAGATCAGGTAGGAAAATTGCTACCAATGTTGAATAAGCATAGTACCAAGGTGGATTGAACCTCTTTACAACTAGCATCTTTATTATGTAACAAGGACTATCATATGATATGTTCAAGTTAAATTTCTATTAATTTACCTGGTATAAAGTATGCAATAATTGGCTTATTACCTAACAAACATTTGATTTCACCTTTC
Source organism: Trichopus zeylanicus subsp. travancoricus (assembly GCA_005019695.1). Taxonomy (NCBI): domain Eukaryota; kingdom Viridiplantae; phylum Streptophyta; class Magnoliopsida; order Dioscoreales; family Dioscoreaceae; genus Trichopus; species Trichopus zeylanicus. The sequence continues at coordinate 1,617,817 of RXID01014246.1, forward strand.
ACCATCTTGTATGATCAAAGAACCTCCTATACCACACATTACAAATAATTGAATTAATGTTTGCTCATTATCAGAATCATCCATTTATAGCTTGCAATATCATTTCCTGCTTATGTAATGAGTTCGTTCTATTTTATTAGGCCTTTCCTAAAGCCATGCATGAATCATTACTAAGAAAGAATAAGTTATCTACTCAAAAAAGAAAGGACAGTAGTGATCACAAGCTTGACCACATATTGGTATTTCCGATAAAAACTACTTCACCACCAAAAATGAAATTTAACAAACAAAACTTTGTGATTATTTACCTTGCGAAAATCAGGTGAGGCTGCCTTAAAAGCTTTCATTTCCTGCTCTGATGGAAGAGATGAGTAAATAGGAAATATTGTGATATTTCTATAGCTTTTAGGCCAAAAGAATATATCTTACGAAATTTGAAACTCAAAGGTTATAATCCACCAATTTATGTCCAAATATTGCAACCAGCAAACTTTCATACCCAAACACTATAACTCTTGAAATTTGAAATGCGAAGGCTATAACCCACTGACTTACATTCAAAGGTAATAACTCACTAACCTTCAACTCAAAGATTACAAGCTTTCATATCAAAAAGGTATCGCTGGTGAAAATTCAAAGCACAAAGGTTATAACACGCGAAACCTTTCAAACCCAATGGTTGTAATTTATGAAGTTTGAATCTCCAGTGTTTAACTTGCAGATTTAAGTCTAAAGGTTATCATATGCAAACATTTAAGCATATAACTGTTATACGTCATAAAATTTGAAACCAAATATTATCACCAACGGATTTAAGTTTGAAGGCTCTAATTCAAGATATTGCAAGCCTCTAAGGCTATAACTAACGAAACTGGAAGCCCAAAGGATACAACCCACTGACTCAAATCTAAATTGTATAACCTAAGAACTTTTAGACTCAAATATTGTAATTGATGAAATATGAAATCCAAAGATTTATAATGCACAATTTTTCAAACCCAAAGACTATAATCATGGAATTTGAAGTGCAAAGGCTATGATAATACACATTTTAACTCCAAAGTTTATAACATATGAACTTTCAAGTCTAAAAACTATATCTCATAAAATTTGAAATATAAAAGATATCGTCCATGAATTTAAATTTAAAAATTATAGTACATGAACTTTCAAGCCACGGTGCTATATAATTCCGGAAATTTGAAGCCCAAAGGTTATAGCCCACAAACTTCCAGGCGTAAATGTTTTGTCTCAAGAGATTTGAAATCCAATGGCTTATGACCTACCGATTTAAGTCCGAACGTCACAAACTTTTTGGCCCGTGATCTATCACTTATGAATTTAGAAATTCAAAGATTATACGTCATGGATATAAGTCCAAACGTTAAAACCCTTTATCTTTTAAATCCAAAGACTATAATGTAATAAATTTTAAGCCTAAAGGTTTTAAACCACAAGTTTAAATTCAAAGATTATAGCGAATAAACTTACAGACCCAAAAGCTACGACTAACGAAATTTGAAACTTAAAGACTATAGCCCAATGATTTTAAGTCTATGTGACATAACCATTGGACTTTTAGGCCAAAAGAACATATCTTACGAAATTTGAAACTCAGGTTATAATCCACCAATTTATGTCCAAATATTGCAACCCGCAAACTTTCAAACTCAAACTCTATAACTCTTGAAATTTGAAATGCGAAAGCTATAACCCACTAGCTTATATTCAAAGGTAATAACCCACCAACTTTCAACTCAAAGGTTACAAGCTTTCATATCAAAAAACTATCGCTGGTAAAAATTCAAAGCACAAAAGTTATAACAAACGAAATCTTTCAAATCCAACGATTGTAATTTATGAAGTTTGAATCCCCGGTGTATAACTTGCATATTTAAGTCTCAATGTTATCATCTGCAAACATTTAAGCATAACGGTTATAACTCATAAAATTTGAAACCAAATATTATCACCAACGGATTTAAGTTCGAAGGCTCTAATTCAAGATATTGCAAATCCCGAAGGCTATAACTAATGAAATTTGAAGCGCAAAGGATATAACCCATTGACTCAAATATTGTAATTCATGAAATATGAAATCCAAAGATTTATAATCCACAATTTTTCAAACTCAAAGATTATAACCGATGGAATTTGATGTGCAAAGACTATAATAATACGCATTTTAACTCCAAAGTTTATAACCCATTAACTTTCAAGCCTAAAAGATATATCTCACGAAATTTGAAATGTAAAAATTATAGTCCACAAATTTAAATTTAAAAATTATAGCACATGAATTCTCAGACCAAGGTGTCATATAACTCCTGGAACTTGAAGGCCAAAGGCTGTAGCCCACAAACTTTCAGGCCAAATGCTTTGTCTCAAGAGATTTGAAATCCAATCGCTTAAGACCTACCGATTTAAGTCCGAAAGTCACAAACTTTTTGGCCCGTGATCTATCGCTTATGAATTTAGAAGTTCAAATGTCATAAATCATGGTTTTAAGTCCAAACGTTAAAACCCGTCCAAATCCAAAGGCTATAACGTAACAAATTTGAAGCCTAAAGGTTTTAAACCACAAGTTTAAATCCAAAGGTTATAACTAATAAACTTTAAGACCCAAAAGCTACGACTAATGAAATTTGAAACTAAAAGGCTATAACCCATGGATTTAACTCTATGTGATATAACCATTGAACTTTTAAGCCAAAAGAATATATCTTATAAAATTTGAAACTCAAAAGTTATAATCCACCAATTTATGTCCAAATACCGCAATCCACAAATTTTCATACTCAAACACTGTAACTCTTGAAATTTGAAATGCGAAGGCTATATAACCCACTGACTTACATTCAAATATAATAACTCATTAACTTTCAACTCAAACATTACAAGCTTTCAGATCAAAAAGCTATCGCTGGTGAAAATTCGAATCACAAAGGTTATAACCTCCGAAACCTTTCAACCCCAACGATTGTAATTTATGAAGTATGAATCCCCCGTGTATAACTTGCAGATTTAAGTTTAAAGATTATCATATGCAAACATTTAAGCATAACTGTTATAGCTCATAAAATTTGAAACCAAATATAATCACCAACGGATTTAAGTTCGAAAGCTCTAATTCAAGATATTGCAAGCCCCAAAGACTATAACTAATGAAATTTGAAGCCTAAAAGATACAACCCACTGACTCAAATCCAAATTTTATAACTTAAGAATTTTTAGATTCAAATATTGTAATTCATGAAATATGAAATCCAAAAATTTATAATCCACAATTTTTCAAACCCAAATACTATATAACTCATGGAATTTGAATTGCAAAGGCTATAATAATCCACATTTTAACTCCAAATTTTATAACCCATGAACTTTCAAGTCTAAAAACTATATCTCATAAAATTTGAAATATAAAAGATATAGTGCACGAATTTAAATTTAAAAATTATAGCACATGAACTTTCAGGCCACGGTGCTATATAACTCCGGAAATTTGAAGCCCAAAGGCTATAGCCCGCAAACTTTCAGGCGCAAATGCTTTGTCTCAAGAGATTTGAAATCCAATGGCTTATGACCTACCAATTTAAGTCCGAAAGTCACAAACTTCTTGGCTCGTGATCTATCCCTTACGAATTTTGAAATTCAAAGATTATAACTCATGGATCTAAGTCCAAACGTTAAAACCCTTTATCTTTCAAATCCAAAGACTATAACGTAATAAATTTGAAGTCTAAAGGTTTTAAACCACGAGTTTAAATCCAAATATTATAGTGAATAAACTTTCAGACCCAAAAGTTACGACTAACGAAATTTGAAACTTGAAGGCTATAGCCCATGGATTTAAGTCTATGTGACATAACCATTAAACTTTTGGGCCAAAATAATATATCTTACGAAATTAGAAACTCAAATGTTATAATCCACCAATTTATATCCAAATACTGCAACCCACAAACTTTCATACCCAAACACTGTAACTCTTGAAATTTGAAATGCGAAAACTATAACCCAATGACTTACATTCAAAGGTAATAACCGACTAACTTTCAACTCAAAGGCTACAAGCTTTTAGATCAAAAAGCTATTGCTGGTGAAAATTCAAAGCACACAGGTTATAACATACAAAACCTTTCACACCCAACGATTGTAATTTATGAAGTTTGAATCCCCAGTGTATAACTTGCATATTTAAGCATAAAGGTTATCATATGCAAACATTTAAGCATAACTGTTATAACTCATAAAATTTGAAACCAAATATTATCACCAACGGATTTAAGTTCGAAGGCTCTAATTCAAGATATTGCAAGCCCCAAAGGCTATACCTAATGAAATTTGAAGCCCAAAGGATACAATCCACTGACTCAAATCCAAATTTTATAACCTAAGAACATTTAAACTCAAATATTGTAATTCATGACATATGAAATCCACAGATTTAAAATCCACAATTTTTCAAACCCAAAGACTATAATCATGGAATTTGAAGTGCAAAAGCTATAATAATACACATTTTAACTCCAAAGTTTATAACCCATGAACTTTCAAGTCTAAAAACTATATCTCATAAAATTTGAAATATAAATGATATAGTGCACGAATTTAAAATTAAAAATTATAGCACACGAACTTTCAGGCCACGATGCTATATAACTCCGGAAATTTGAAGCCCAAAGGTTATAACCCACAAACTTTTAGGCGCAAACGCTTTGTCTCAAGATATTAGAAATCCAAAGACTTATGACCTACCGATTTAAGTCCAAAAGTCACAAACTTTTTGGCCCGTGATCTATCACTTATGAATTTTGAAATTCAAACATTATAAGTCATGGATCTATGTCTAAACCTTAAAACCCTTTATCTTTCAAATCCAAAGACTATAACGTAATAAATTTGAAGTCTAAATGTTTTAAACCACGAGTTTAAATCCAAAGATTACACCGAATAAACTTTCAAACCCAAAAACTACGACTAACGAAATTTGAAACTTAAAGCCTATAGCCCATTGATTTTAAGTCTATGTGACATAACCATTGGGTTTTTAGGCCAAAAAAATATATCTTACGAAATTTGAAATTCAAAGGTTATAATCCACCAATTTATGTCCAAATACTGCAACCCGCAAACTTTCATACTCAAACACTGTAACTCTTGATATTTGAAATGCGAATACTATAACCCACTGACTTACATTCAAAGGTAATAACCCACTAACCTTCAACTCAAAGGTTACAGGATTTCAGATCAAAAAGCTATCTCTGGGGAAAATTCAAAGCACAAAAGTTATAACAAACGAAACCTTTCAAATCCAACGATTGTAATTTATGAAGTTTGAATCCCCGGTGTATAACTTGCAAATTTATGTCTGAAGGTTATCATCTGCAAACATTTAAACATAACGGTTATAACTCATAAAATTTGAAACCAAATATTATCACCAATGGATTTAAGTTCGAAGGCTCTAATTCAAGATATTGCAAGCCCCAAAGGCTATAACTAATGAAATTTCAAGCCCAAAGGATACAACCCACTGACTCAAATCCAAATTTTATAATTTAAGAACTTTTAGAATCAAATATTGTAATTCATTAAATACGAAATCCAAAGATTTATAATCCACAATTTTTCAAACCCAAAGACTATAACTTAAGGAATTTGAAATCTAAATGTTATAATAATACACATTTTAACTCCAAAGTTTATAACCCATGAACTTTCAAGTCTAAAAACTATATCTCATAAAATTTGAAATATAAAATATATAGTGCACGAATTTAAATTTAAAAATTATACCACATGAACTTTCAAGCCACGGTGCTATATAACTCCGGAGATTTGAAGCCCAAAGGTTATAACCCACAAACTTTCAGGCGGAAATGTTTTGTCTCAAGACATATGAAATCCCATGGCTTATCACCTACCGATTTAAGTCCGAAAGTCACAAACATTTTGGCCCGCGATCTATCGCTTATGAATTTTGAAATTGAAAGATTATAACTCATGCATCTAAGTCCAAACGTTAAAACACTTTATTTTTCAAATCCAAAGACTATAACGTAATAAATTTTAACCCTAAAGGTTTTAAACCACGAGTTTAAATCCAAAGATTATAGCGAATAAACTTTCAGATCCAAAAGCTACCACTAACAAAATTTGAAACTTAAAGGCTATAGCCCATTGATTTTAAGTCTATGTGACATAACCATTGGGCTTTTAGGCCAAAAGAATATATCTTACGAAATTTGAAACTCAAAGGTTATAATCCACCAATTGATGTCCAAATACTACAACCCGCAAACTTTCATACCCAAACACTGTAACTCTTGAAATTTGAAATACGAAGGCTATAACCCACTGACTTACATTCAAAGATAATAACCCACTAACCTTCAACTCAAAGGTTACAACCTTTCAGATCAAAAAGCTATCGCTGGCGAAAAGTCAAAACATAAAGGTTATAACACACGAAACCTTTCAAACCCAACGATTGTAATTTATGAAATCTGAATCCCCAATCTATAACTTGCAGATTTAAGTCTGAAGGTTATCATCTGCAAACATTTAAGCATAACGGTTATAACTCATAAAATTTGAAACCAAATATTATCACTAATGGATTTAAGTTCGAAGGCTCTAATTCAAGATATTGCAAGCCCCAAAGGCTATAACTAATAAAATTTGAAACCCAAAGGATACAACCCACTGACTCAAATCCAAATTTTATAACTGAAGAACTTTTAGACTCAAATATTGTAATTCATGAAATATGAAATCCAAAGATTTATAATCCACAATTTTCAAATCCAAAGACTATAACTCATGGAATTTGAATTACAAAGGCTATAATAATACACATTTTAACTCCAAAGTTTATAACCCATGAACTTTCAAGTCTAAAAACTATATCTCATAAAATTTGAAATATAAAAGATATAGTCCACGAATTTAAATTTAAAAATTATAGCACGTGAAATTTTAGGCCACGCTGCTATATAACTCCGAAAATTTGAAGTCCAAAGGTTATAGCCCACAAACTTTCAGGCGCAAATGCTTTGTCTCAAGAGATTTGAAATCCAATGGCCTATGACCTACCGATTTAAATCTGAAAGTCACAAACTTTTTGGCCCGTGATCTATCACTTATGAATTTAGAAATTCAAAGATTATACGTCATGGATCTAAGTCCAAACCTTAAAACCCTTTATCTTTCAAATCCAAAGACTATAACGTAATAAATTTTAAGCCTAAAGGTTTTAAACCACGAGTTTAAATCCAAAGATTATAGCGAATAAACTTTCAAACCCATAAGCTACCACTAACGAAATTTGAAACTTAAAGGCTATAGCCCATTGATTTTAAGTCTATGTGACATAACCATTGAACTTTTAGGCCAAAAGAATATATCTTACGAAATTTGAAACTCAAAGGTTATAATCCACCAATTTATGTCCAAATACCGCAACCCGCAAACTTTCATACCGAAACACTGTAACTCTTGAAATTTGAAATGCGAATACTATAACCCACTGACTTACATTCAAAGGTAATAACCCACTAACTTTCAACTCAAAGGTTACAAGCTTTTAGATCAAAAAACTATCGCCAGTGAAAATTCAAAGCACAAAAGTTATAACACACGAAACCTTTCAAACCCAACGATTGTAATTTATGAAATTTGAATCCTCGGTGTATAACTTGCATATTTAAGTCTGAAGGTTATCATCTGCAAACATTTAAACATAACGGTTATAACTCATAAAATTTGAAACCAAATATTATCACCAACGGATTTAAGTTCGAAGGCTCTAATTCAAGATATTGCAAGCCCCAAAGACTATAACTAATGAAATTTGAAGCCCAAAAGATACAACCCACTGACTCAAATCCAAATTTTATAACTTAGCAACTTTTAGAATCAAATATTGTAATTCATGAAATATGAAATCCAAAGATTTATAATCCACAATTTTTCAAACCCAAAGACTATAACTCACGGAATTTGAAGGGTAAATGCTATAATAATACACATTTTAACTCCAAAGTTTATAACCCATGAACTTTCAAGTCTATTGACTATATCTCATAAAATTTGAAATATAAAAGATATAGTGCACGAATTTAAATTTAAAAATTATAGCACACGAACTTTCAGGCCACGGTACTATATAACTCCGGAAATTTGAAGCCCAAAGGTTATACCCCACAAACTTTCAGGTGCAAATGCTTTGTCTCAAGAGATTTGAAATCCAAATAATCAGGTTCTGACTGATATGTATATAGGATATCTACAGGATATTGCTGCCCCTGAATATGCAGAGTTTAGCACCACCAAAGTATTCAGAGAAAGTTTTTGCATCCAAACTAACAGACATAATTATTGGCTTCAATGGGGGCAGCTTTGCTTTCATGCATGCTTTCAAACAACTGAACCTTGAATCATTAACTTCTTTACTCAACTAACCATTACCATTTATCACGCTAAGGGATAGTTTATTGTTTAGCAGTAGACTGCGAGCGTGCATGTTAAATTCTTCAACAAACCTAAAAACACATCAGTGTGAACTACTCTTTCATGAGCTTCATCAACAATAATGATGTCATATTTGGACAAAAGTGGTTCTAGTAAAGCTTCCCTGTATATCCATGTGTATCTATTAGTTAGAACAATGACAATTATCTACTTTAACAACTTGTAAAAGACATATTATTCCCATCTAATTCTAATAATAAAATAACTTGTAAAAGACATGATTTATTATCCAACTATAGATATAAACAACAATTTGGCAAATGCACTTCAAAACTGACAAAAGAAAATTGACAAACAAACTTGTTTATGAAATGGAGGAAATTTCATGAGGCAATAAATCTTCTAAAATACAAGTGTTTCACAAAAAAGAATAGAACTCAAAGAGGCACCAGGTTGCGTCATTACAAATACACCTTGTTCCATGCATATCAATGTTTTCAAAGTTCTACATCTTGCAACCACCAAGCATACACTTCCTCCAATAAATCTACAAATACACTATCAAAAATATATTGAGTTAATGCTTCCCTTTCTTCTTGAATGTCAAAAATATATATATATGGTAGCTTATTTGTAGTGTGCTTTCTGCCAATCCAATTCCAATATAATCTTCATTTTACTTTTCCTACAATAATCCCTAAGCTTTACAATAAAAACCTCTTTAGCCTCCCTCAAGTCCCCCTCCTCTCAGCAAGCATCACAACAACAGTGCAACTTATCTACCACGATAGTGTAAGAGTAGTCTAACTACAACAAAATGGATTTAAACATGTCGATGACCATCAAAGAAAGATGTTGTTTATCTAATACATTACATTTTCTCATCATGACAGTAAAAAGTTCCTTTATGACACTAATGCAATTATCTTCTAACCATACTGAAACAATCAAAGCTGTAATTGAAATGGAAAGAAGAAAATGTTGACTACCTCACAAGTAAACCATCCATCAAGTACTTAATTCTCATAGAGCTAGAAGTGAAATAATCGAATGTTATTGCATACACAACCTTTTGCCCTAACTCAACGTCACACTCTTCTGCCACACACTTTGCAATGGTGACAGCTGCAACCTGTCGATACTAAGTAACACCAATTACTTTGCCATATTGGCAACTAGGGGTGTGCACTATTCGGTTTTAACCGAAACCGAATAACCAATTCGGTTCGGGTTATTCGGTTCTCGGTTCGGTTTCGGTTTTGAAAAAAAAAAAAAATTTAAATTTCGGTTCGGTTTCGGTTTCTGATTTTCGAAAACCGTAAAAACCGAACCGAACCGAATTATATATATACCTATATACTGCGGTTTTGGTTTTGGTTTTGGTCTAATCGGCTCAAACAGACCGCCTATATAATCTCCGTTTTCAGAGCGGTTCGCCACTTCGCCGGCGCCTGCTATTCTGCAGCTACTAACCCTAACCCTAACCCTCTCGGCGCTCTCGCTCTCGCTCTCGCCGCTCTTGCCGCTCTCGCTCTGGCTCTCACTTCTCTCGCTTTCGCCGCTGCGGACCTGCGGTGCTGCGCCTTCATCCCTCCAGCTTTCGTCCACCCCCGGACCCCCCTCCTCCTCTGAGGACTGAGGCTCTGAGTCCCGACGCGGCGACGCCTCTCTCTGGTCGACGCTCTGAGTTTCAATTTCTCATTTTTCTATGACGGATTAAGCTGCAAAGTGAGGGTATTTAGGGTTGATTTTTTGTAAAATTAAATTAGGGTTTTTTGATTTCATACGATTTTATTGTTAATCCTTTCGTCCACGGTCCACCCCCGGACCACCCCCCTCCTCCTCTCCTCTGAGGCTTTGACTCTCAGTCCCGACGCCTCAATATCTCTCTTGTCGCGCTCTGAGCTTCAATCTCTCATTTTTCTACAACGGATTAAGCTGCAAGTTGAGAGTATTTCGGAAATTATGAAATTTAGGGTTGATTTTTTGTGAAATTAAATTAGGGTTTTGTGAAATTAAGGTTCTACAACAGCATCATCGGGATCAAATTGCAAGGTTAGGGTTGAATTTTGTGAAATTAAATTAGGGTTTTTTGATTTCATACTATTTAATATGTAATTCTGTATTTTTCTATTGACAGATGTTGAACCAGGATGACAGTCAGCAGCTTTCAAGTACAAATCCAGTTATTCCAAGTCCAATGCCAATTTCTGCCTCGCAGGAAAGTTCTACGCCTATGTCTATCGAAGTTGCAAATAAGGGCAATGTATCTACGAGCAGTACAAAGCCTCCAATGCCGAGGAAAAGAATGGCAGCACGATCAGCTGTATGGGAGCATTACACAAAGTTCACAGACCCGGACAAGTCAACCAAAGCCAAATGCAACTACTGTGGTAATGAATTCTTGTGTGATTCAAAAAAAAAATGGTACTTCTTCTCTTAGACATCACATGAATCAGTGCAAGCGATATCCATATAATGTTGATACACATCAAACACAACTTGTTATGCAACCTATTCAGAAAGAAGTAGCAAATGAGCCTGTGCTAACAAGCTGGAAGTTTGATCAAGAAAAAATTAGAAAAGCACTGGCACACATGATTGTTGTAGATGAACTGCCTTTTAGCTTTGTGCAACATGAAGGTTTTCAATATTTTATGTCTCAAGCTTGTCCTAGATTTCGAATGCCTTCACGTTGGACTATGACTAGAGACTGTTTTCAACTCTACCATGATGAAAAGGTAAAGTTGAAACAGTATTTCAGAGAGTCCAAACAGAGAGTTTGTTTGACCACTGATACTTGGACCTCAATTCAAAACATAAACTATATGTGTATCACAACACATTACATTGATATTGATTGGAACTTGAAGAAAAAACTTTTGAATTTTTGCAAGATTACAAGTCATAAGGGTGAAGTTATAGGAAAACTAATTGAAAAATGCCTCTCTGAATGGGGAATTGATAGTGTTTTGACTGTTACTGTTGATAATGTCTCTTCAAATGATACTGCTATTTCCTATTTGAAGAAAAAATTTTTGAATTGGGGCACTTGTTTGGCACAAGGAAAATATATTCATATGCGTTGCATAGCACATATCATTAATCTTGTGGTGAAAGATGGTTTGAAAGAGATGGCAGATTCCATTGCTCGGGTTAGATCTGCTGTTAAATATGTGAGATATTCTCCAGCAAGATGGCAGAGGTTCAAAGAATGTGTGGAAATTGAAAAAATTGAAAGCAGGAAATGTCTTTGTTTAGATGTATCCACAAGGTGGAATTCCACCTATACGATGCTTGAAGCAGCTCAAACTTTGGAGAGGGCTTTTGAAAAATTTGAAGAGGAAGATAGCAATTTCCGTCATGAGCTTAATGATGAAGATGGAACTCCTCTGTCTTTTGACTGGCAAAATGTTAGGCGACTTATTACATTCTTAGAGCATTTTTATGAGTTGACTTTTAGAGTTTCTGGCTCTATGTATGTTACAAGTAATTTATTTTTTGATGAAATTTGTCAAGTTAACCTTCTTTTAAATCTATGGAAGGTCAGCGGTGATACAAAAATCCAAGAAATGGCTGCTGTGATGAAAGACAAATATGACAAGTATTGGGGTGAGCCAGAGAAGATTAATATGCTTCTCTTTGTTCCTGTTGTCTTTGATCCAAGACGCAAGTTAGAATATGTTGAGTTTGGAGTTGAAAAAATGTATGAAGGTGAAAGATGTGTTATGATGAGGAGAAGGTTGCATGAAGTTGTATATGATTTGTTCAAAGAGTACAGAATGCGACTACAGCCGGGAGGAATGCCATCTGGTGAAGGATCAAGTATGCGAAAGCAATCAGGTAAGTACATCTTAAGCAGTCTATTTGCTGAGCATAGGAAAAGTTTCATGGGTGATGAAATGAAGTCTGAGATAGACAAGTATTTATCAGAGGATCTTGAAAAAAATGAGCCAAACTTTGATGTTCTGGGCTTCTGGAAAGTGAATAGCTGCAGATTTCCTATTTTGTCACATATGGCTCATGATATGTTAGCTATACCTATCTCTACAGTGGCCTCTAAATCAGCTTTTAGTACAGGAGGGCGCGTACTTGATCGTTTTCGTAGCTCTTTGACTCCTACACTAGTACAAGCTCTCATTTGCACTCAAGATTGGATTAAAAATTCAAAAACAGAAATCAATGTTGAGGAAAGTTTGGAAGAACTTGAAAAGATTCAAGAGGGTAAGATTTACATTGCTAATATTTTTATTATTGTATTGTATATTTCTTTATTATGATCAGATAATCATTGATTGATTTTTTTATTTCAGAGTTGATAAAAATGAAATTGGATGTCGCAACCGTTGAATTTTGAAAAGTCATCTTAAGGTTTGAATATGTTTACTTATTTTTTATGCATTTCTGTTCATGTTCCTAACTTTCTATGGTCATCTCTTGCAGATTCATTCTTATATATCCTTATCATTCATGTGCATCGCAGCATCAGTGCATGTGTGAAGTTATAATCTTACTGTCCTTAGTTCCTTACCCAGTTACCTACTTACCTGATATTTTCTTAATTGCTTTTACTGTGATGATATTTTACTATGTTTTTTAGGTTCAACAGTATGATCCAACTATCGAGGGACAGGTATGTATCCAACTATTATTTTGTAGGAGCAGCCGAGCAGGTTGATGCCTGAGGGGAGACATCTTCGTTTTTGATGATGCATCAAAGCCATTTGAGCCTCTTGAATTTTTGCTTTTATTTGAGGTTTTTTTTGTCTTTGGTGTTTTGATGCGGAGGTGTTCCAATGGTCCCCTACTCTGATTCGGTTCGGTTCGGTTCGGTTTTAACCGAATGCACACCCCTACTTGTAGCAATGGCATGGTTGTTTGGATGGCCTGTGAAGGCAACCACTACCTACCATTTGCTCACGGGGACAGCCAGAGAGGGATGCTGGGTATGACGGTATAAGGCGAATATGACAGTATGACCCTCTTGAAATTGTTTTATGGTTTTTTTAATGATATTTGTTGAATTTTTCATAAGCTATTTGAGGCGATGAAGATGTTGAATCATTGGCTCATTGCCATATACTATGCTCGCATATGAGCAAGTGACTGATTGGACGATTGTCTCATTCTTTGGCTTCACCCTAGTAATGTTATGCTGCTTGAAAGTTGGACTTCTGGTTCTGGGCCTTCTGAGTTCTGGCTTCTGTTTTGTTACTTCTGTACACAGGACTACAGGAGATTTCTCAAGCTTTTCTTAATGGATCATTTTGGCATGATATAATCCTTCAAAGTTAAAATGCTAACTGATTATTGAATTGATCATATTTATTCCGAACCACATAATTACTGTTATTTATTCTGAACCACATAATTACAGTTGATCATATTTATTCTAAACCACATAACTGTTGAAGTGTTCTGCAGCAATGCAGCTTGCCAGCTTCTGATACTATACAATATACATGCTCCTGCAGTTGTGCTGCTCCTGCTCCTCTGCTGCTCTGCTGCTCCTGCAACTTGAAGTCTTGAACTGTCTTGTTACATGAATTTGAGCTGTTGAAGTATTTTGCAGTTTGCCCGCTTCTGCTAGACTGCTAGTCTGCAACTATACATTGTCCTGCTGTTACTGCTCAGCCTTCTCCTAGCCTCCTGCTATGCTGCTCCTGCTGTGTTGCTCCTGCTGTGTTGCTCCTGCTGCTGCTCCTAGCCTCCTGCTGTGTTGTTGTTGTTGCTGCTGCTTCTAGCCTCCTGCTGCTCCTAGCCTCCTGCTGCTCCTGCTGTGTTGCTCCTAAGGGTGCTGCTCCTAGCCTCCTGCTGCTCCTGCTGTGTTGCTCCTGCTGTGTTGCTCCTGTTGTGTTGTTGTTGCTGCTGCTGCTCCTGCTGTGTTGCTCCTGCTGCTGCTGCTCCTAGCCTCCTGCTGTATTGCTCCTGCTGCTACTGCTGCTCCTACCCTCCTGCTGCTCCTGCTGTATTGCTCACTTGCTCCTGCTGTGTTGCTCCTGCTGCTGCTGCTCCTAACCTCCTGCTGTGTTGCTCCTGCTGTGTTGCTCACTTGCTCCTGCTGTGTTGCTCCTGCTGCTGCTGCTCCTAGCCTCCTGCTGCTCCTGCTGTGTTACTCCTGCTGCTGCTGCTCCTAGCCTCCTGCTGCTCCTGCTGTGTTGCTCACTTGCTCCTGCTATGCTGCTCCTAGCCTCCTGCTGCTCCTGCTGTGTTGCTCACTTGCTCCTGCTGTGTTGCTCCTGCTGCTGCCTACTGCTGCTCCTAGCCTCCTGCTGTGTTGCTCCAACTGTTGAAGTATTTTGCAGCTCAGCCTGCTCCTAACATCCTGCTGTGCTGCTGTTGCAACTTGAAAACTTAGATTCACTTGAAGTATAATGTATATCTTGTACTAAATTTTTTTTCCCCCTTAATCCCTTATGCAAATGACCAGATTCAAACCCTATCAATTTCGGTTTTGCAATTCGGTTATAACTGAACCGAACCGAAATATTTCGGTTCGGTTTGGTTCGGTTCTATTACTGTTCGGTTCGGTTCGGTTTTGGTTTTCGAAAATTTCGGAAAATTCAGTTCGGCCGGTTCGGTTCGGTTCGGTTCGGTTTTAACCAAATGCACACCCCTATTGGCAACACCCAGCATCAAAGAAATACCATGACAATTCTGCAATGCATTATCACAGTCCAATTAACCATTCAAGTTCATCAACCAAAACAACAAAAAACTAGAAAAGAAATAGAGATAATTCACAAAATCTCAACTTTGCACAAAAAAATTGAACTTACGGGTCATTTTCCCACTGCCAGTTTCCCCAATGATAATGAGGATGTCATTCTTCCTCACTTCCTCCACAATCCTCCTCTTGGCTACAAATACCACCACGGAACTATTAAGCAACAAGCTCACGGAATTCGGGGTTTGGAAAGAAAGAAAAAGGGCAATTGATATTGGCAAGGGCTTCCTCTGCTGCACTATGCATTGTTTCGTGTTCGCGGAAACCATTCAAAACAAAGGAAATTCCGATTAAGGAGCAGATTCTGCAAGGGTCATTTCACTGATAAATTGTGTTATCTTATCCAGATGCTCCAGTGCAATTACAGTGTGATGGAAATGAAGTCTTATGAATATCAGACTCTCGAAAACGTAATAAACAGATGAAAAGAATCAAAAGACGATGAGATATGTGGAATCTTGTACTGAAATTTTGTGTTACCTATAAACCAGAAAAAGTACATTATCTCATTAGAGGCCAACATGTTCAACATCTGACACTGTAGCTCAAATGGAAGTATAGTGAGGATGCAATATCAGCACGGTGCATATACTAGGGTTGGAAGAAGATTGAGGAAGAGAAGACATGGCACCTACGCTAGGTGCAATCTGAAATATAACTTGAACATGTCAGCACACACTATATAATGTCATATTGCCTGATCCCTGCTCATTTGCATGCTGATGATTCTATCACAGAATCTAGATCAGTCTGGCTATGATCAAGAATGCAAATTACTATATTACAAGTATGAACTAAACGCAGTTTGGAGAATGAATTTTCATGGAGCTTTACTTGCACAACTTGCAATCAAACCCTAACCATCAATATTATCATGGATGCAAATAATTAGCGAATAAAATGAATCTAGCAACTGTCTCAGGATGTAAGCGTCACAATTTTTTTATTTCCAACTGTTGAGCCCAAGATTCCGCATATCTACAACAAATTTCCTATATACAGCAAAAGAATAAGCTTCAAAGGACGTAAGAAAAATCAAAAGTATGAAGATAAACAGCGTACAAAGATAAGAATCAGCATAAACTTAGAAAAAGAGTGAGGGAGATGGGGAAAAAAAGGTAAATTTGAGGTCAAAGGTCATGTAAATGGCTCAGGTCCACACAATTAATCAAGTGAATATCAAACACATGGCAAATCTTCAAACAATAATAAAACCAAAATCTAATGAAATCTTCTGCTTTACCAAAATAAAAATGATAAAAGCAAAATCAACTCTTCTCTTTAAAAGCAAAATCAACTCTTGCCAAATGCTCTTGGTAAAAAGAACCAAAGCATTTTAGTAAGAAAGCACTAAAAATTTCTATAAAAATAAATGTTTGATTTAGAATCATATAGATATGATATGCAGTAATCAGTTCCAGCCCTGCAAAATAATGTAGAATATAATAAACTTAATTGATTAGATGAAAATGAGGGAACGAAACCTCAATAGTGTAATCTAAATTAGCAAGGTGAGTTTAATCAGGATTCAGGAAAAGGCATTGTCAATTTCAATATGCAGAAATCATGGGTAAATTCGTAGCTCATCAAAAGGACAATCAATGGGGCAAAAACACAATGTACAAATAGGTTATTTATACCACAAATATTTCAAGATACAGTTCTCAGCTCAGGTAAAATTAGGGACAATCTTCAAATTAAGAACTAAAAACCTGCTCTTAATTTATCTCGTGTATAAAATAAACTTTAGTTTATATTACAAACCTGAGGTCCAAGACCAAACCCATATTTCCAAAAAAAAAAATTCACAATCACTCGAAGCCTTCCAATAAAGAGATACAACAGCAAACCCAGACGCCTAAAAAAACCTAAAATAATCAAATCAACTCTTTGTTTTCATAAAAGGAATGCCCTAAAGGGATACAATCACTGCTCAAGATGATCTGAAGTCATCCAATCAGAGAGATCTAACGTCAAATCATAACACCAAATCCAAAGGCCCAAAAATCCCTAAAAGTGCTCAAATGGCTCAAAATTTATTCGATCATTATCAAAAATAAGACCCTAGACAACCATATCATACATTCAGATTCAATAAAAAAATAACCATCAAATCAACATATAATCAGCGCCAATTATCAAATACTAGCAATTCATTATAAAAAACCTGAATCAAGCATGAAAATCGAGAGATTATAATTCAAAATCACCCGCAAAGTTCCATCGAAACAGAATGATCAAGAAAAAGAAACAGATCCGCAATCTTGCGGCAAATTCCCCAAAATCCGAGATCAATGACATACCTGCGAATCCTGCCATCGATTTGGAGCAGGGCCACGCGTTCCAGGTGTGCGGACGCCGTCGATGCCATCGGGGTCCCCCAGCAGGGGAGCTCCGGTGTCGGCGAGGTACGCTGACGATCTCAGAACGACAGGGTTGGTTCAAGGTGGATTTATATGAGCGCCTTCGGAGAAGAAATCGACATCCGCTAGTCCAGATGGCGTGGGCCAACCTCTTTTGACAGGTTGGCCAATTGGGCCCACACTTAAGTCCGCCCTCTCGAGCAGAGCACGCGCTCTGAAAAAACCCAAACCCGATCTGAACGTGAGATGGCGTTTAGATAATTTCGAATTTCAAAATTAAAAAATTAGCCAATTTTACTAATTTTGTGGAATTGATGTGAAGAAATTGATAATTTTAGTATTTAAATATATTCAATTCCCGAGTTTTTTTCATTCCAATAATTTTATTACTGGTTTACAAACCAAATTAATCAAATTCATTAATTCTCTGGATTTCAATATTTAGTTGGAGAAGAAATTAGAAATATATTTACTTATTTTTAAACTGGTCAACTTACTTTTTTGTAAATTTTGAAATTTATTTTATATTTAGTTATACAAACTTAATTAATGCACAACTAAAATAATTGTTTAGATAAAAATTGAAAATTTAATTTTCACCTTAATAATTAAATTTTTCAAAATGTCAAAATATTTTATGGTTTAAGGAAAAAAGATATTTAGGATTTAAGTTTAAGAAATTTTTTTAGGATATATTTTTAATGTATTTATATAAATTTAATGCACATAAGTGTTATGGTTGATAAGAAGAAAAGGCAAGGAAAAAACCAACCATAATTTATTAAAATGCATTACATATAAACTACCCATATATAGCTTCTATTGTAAGTGTTATAAGTCAATTCATGCATCTCTTAGGGAGTTATACACTTAAGAGGCAATTTACAAGATCTTGCATTATTTGAAAAATGCCTTAGAAAAAGGAATTCTCTTTTTTAAAAAAAAGGGAGAATGATTATGATTAGAAGCAATGCAAATTGAGCAAGATCAGTTGTAGATAGATCAATCTCAAAGTATTTTTAGGAGAAACTCGGTAACATAGAGAAGTAAGAAACTAGATATTTTTAAGAGAAAACTTGGTAACATGGAGAAGTAAAGTGCAGAATGTAAAACATCCTAACAAAGGGTCTACTGTAGAAAAAAATGATATTAAGCTCAATGAGTTTGTGTCAGTCTGTTGCGTGTTCAGTCTATTTATAAAAAGAAAAGGCGTCTAGCATCAAATGATTAATCTTTGGTAAATCTTACATATAGGTATTATACATCATTTAATCCTTGAAACTGAAAGTTGAGAATTCCTACTTGAAGTGTATGCCAAAAAGTATCAACCCTGTTGAAAGTAAGTTTCATATGTGGTCACCCTAGCTTCGATTTTGATTGTTGTAACTCCTCGATAAACCCCATGGTCATTGTCAGGAAATCCTTCTTGTGCAATTGCTTACATTCCTTTGCAGTGGAAGAAAAAAATAAAATTAAAAAGAACTTCTAGAAAAAATTTTACAAAAAGGTATCTGGTGTAGGAGAATACAAGTGTATTTTTTGTTCGTAATTAGAAAATGCAAGCTCATTGATATTTAAAGTTCGATAAAATTGTTGTGTTTACTGCTTAAATGCACATAAAATGGGTATCAGAACAAAGTACATTGAGGATGGCGGGGGAGGAGATGGGAATGCAGTTGAGGAACACGGGACAATGTCGTCTACGAGTAGGCTGCCATATACGAACACACTGTGGCTGGACGGTGATGAGCAAGCTTCGGCGCCGCTTATCTCTTCTTTCTTCCCTTTTGCTTGACCCCTTCTCCGCCACTCCCCCTCCTACTGATCCAGAAGAAGAATGGAGTTTGGGATTCATTGGAGAAAAAGAATTGTCCCCTACTACTTTGATCATAGCCATATATGACCTAATAATTGTCATAGTACTTGGATGATAAAAATATTTATTAGGTTTTTTGTGTAGAGATGTCTTACACAATTTAAATTATAATATTAATAACAAAAATATGATTCAAATCTAAATCATAAAATCAATAATAATAAAGATATAATTGATTTTTAAAAAAAAAATATTATTATACTAATTGTAATAAAATTTGCCTTATTTTTTCTATATATAATAATTATTTTCAAGTTCTCGTTCCAATTAAGCTCAAAAACTCCCGTTATCTTCTTGGTATTAACCCATTTATTTTTGATAATTTTCATATAATTTTTGACGTTATTTGCATCATAATCACAATTTGGAAAATGTTTTGTCATGCTCCGAACTTGAAACTTCTAGCCTCGGGAACGTAACAACACTACACACTTATGAGATCGAAATCCCATAAGCATGCAAGGTCAAATCATTAAATTTTTACACATAATAATTCATAAAAATTATACTTATAACCCCAAAAATAAATATCGATAATATTACTAAATTTTCTCATATTATCTTATCATAACTCGACACATTTTTCAAGCACTAAAATAAATAAATTTAATTTGAATTTTCGTATTACTCTATAATTTAGTTGATACTCAACAATTCATAACTAATAGTCAAATCTACAAAAGAATCAACAATCTTATGTTAAGCCAATATTTTTATATATATACTATGTAAAATTTTAGAAATCGGTTCTAAGTATAATTAAATTTATTTAAGATTCAAACAAGTATTACAAATATAATTCTATCAAAGCTTAACAAGAATAAAGAGTAAAAATTCATAAAATAAGAAATCATTCAGATAATTATAAATCAAGATAAAAAATGAAGTTACTGGTGTTCAAGGCAACTTTTATATATATAAATACATATAGTTTCAAGATTTAGTTCAAGTTAAATTCCTTTTAAACTTCAAGTAAATGTTATAAAGTCAAAACATCCAAAATTAACAATAATAATATTTTCAAGCTCGTCAGCAAGAACTCATTCAAAAAATCACAAATCAAATCAGACAAGTAATGACTGGTGTCTCCATAACAAATAATGGGTGTACATACACAATGAGTGATCCGAATTACACAGAAATGAACATACTTAAAATCAGTGACCATAACAGAAATAAAAAAATCTCATAAAATGAGTCTTATTGAGAATATACCACTATTCTGATGTTCGTAGGTGACAACAAATTCGATTTCTTACAGAAATATAAGTACATATTGACATAGTCATTTAATCTCAATGACAAATAAGATAAAAATCAAGTGGTTATTTATCTTAATGACAGAGTAATATAGGAATCAAGTGGGAGGTAACATAGTAAAATAAAAAAAAACATAATACTATATATCTAATAATATTTACAAATCAAGAGTTCTTACATAGGAACACTTATATGATTTTCAAGTTCAAATACAAGAATCCAAATAAATATCAAAAGATAAATAATATTTTCATAAATTCACAAGCATGATTTTTATATTTTCAAGATAAATAAATATAACATAAATACAAGGCAAAAATATAATTATTTAGGAATACCTTCAAGTTATTAAGAAGTATTTAAAAGTATATGTAGAATATAATTATAATTCATACTTATCAAAAGATACAAATTTATTAAAATAGATCGCTAACTTGATATTATCGAGAATTACTCATTCTTTTACTTGAAAAAAAATCACGATAAGTATAAAGAAACTAACTCGAGTTTTTTTGTCCAAACCTAAAGCATAAAATGAATATAACCATAATTACCAGTATCAAACAACATGATTATTAACACATGAATTCAAATACAATTTTACCTAGTCTCTTTAACCTTAACGCATACTAAAAGTATTACCCAAAATTCTATTAAGGGCGCGTATTATGATAGCTTTTATCTTAAATTCACATCTAACATGCGGACCAATTATAATATTTTCAAGATTAAAACTTGTAACATATATCAATTATACCTTAATACTAAGAGAAATGAATACATATTACAATGGACCTAATTTGATCTCACATCCAATGACATAATAATCTCAAGATTGAGAGTTTTAACATGTATAATTGCTTTTCAAACCTAGTATGCAAGCTTCTACAATTTCAGATAGAAATATTAACTTAGAAATATAACATAATAGCTTCTTAATTTTATTAATGATATTCCAAATCATACTTGAAAATCATGTACTCGAGATATCAAATGAAGTATTCTAGATTCTAAACATCAAAATAGCCTCCAAAAATCTACTAACAAAATTACGTTTAATTCTTAAAATAGAAATAGCCCTAATAAAATCACAATATGGTAAAGAGAATCTAGATCCTAGAACTCAATATGTTAGTCCATGAGAATTCTCAAAAATAGAACAAGAATTGATAGAAAAATAAAATCAAAATCAAAATTTCAAATCTAACACAGAGAATATAAACTAGGGTTTGATTGAGAGAGATAAAATCATTACCTACTTAAAAAAATCAAGACTTCAAAAGAAAGCTAAGGTCTAGGCTACTTATGCATTGTCGAGCTTGTTGTCCTTACCAAACCATAGTCATCACTCTTCTCAAATCTCTTTTCTTTTTTTTCCTTAAGCAGCCGCCGTCATCATAATTTGAAAAAAAAACAAATAATTTGTAGTAGGAGGAATCGTGGCTTTAGGGTTAAATTTTGGCTATTTTACAAAAATTCTCTGAATTTAAGAAATTCGCATCTAGGTCCAAAAGTTTTTTTTTGGGGTTTTCACATGTTTATTCTTCATTTTGACGATTTCCATGAAATCAGTTCTCTTGAAACTCTTATTTACCATGTATTCACTTTAAGCCAAATTAGCAAGTATCTCCATAAGATAATTACTTATTTTATTATTCATTTCTTATTCAATGTCTCATTTCACTTGATACCAATCGAGATAGTTAAGTTTGAATTATCCATTTTCTATAAAACTAAAACCAAAGAAATAGTTAATGGAATATATTTAAACATACTTAAGGCAAATGGCAGAGTGAAATTTATGCTTCATATATAAAATATCAAAATTCATCACCAAATAATTTAAATTTTCCTTCATGGACAATACAATCAATATTCACATAATACAATTATAATTAAATATATTTAATTTAAAATATATAATAAAATATTTAAAATTCATCACCAAATATTAAGACATTAAGACACAACATACAAATATTATAAAATATTGAGCCACAAGATATTTATCTTATAAAATATTATGTTATAATTAGGGATGTTAATTTGACTCATAACTGACGAGCAGTTCGAACTCGACTCGAAATTGGCTCAAACTTGGCTTGACTCAATAAAAAATGAGTCAAGTTTGAGTTCAATAAGTTAGCTCATTTACAAAATGAATTGAGTTCGGGTTGAAATCGGCTCACTCAATTTTAACTCAAGATCGGTTCTATCTTAAGAACTTGGTTTTTATTTTTTAATCTAGATTCTCTCCTTAGAAGTTCTAGAACCCTCTTCAAACCTCTCTCTCTCTATTCTCTCTCCTAATCTTCTTCACTGCTTTGCACATAGATGACCCTAATCTCTAGTTTTGTTGCTCATCAGCTGCACTACTCCAACCCCAGCCCCATCGCTCTGATCCGACCCTATTAGCCCTATCGACTATTTGGGCCCATTGGCTCCGTTAAGCTCGAGCTCGCCCTCGTAGACATTGCTATTACTATAGAATTGAAGCCCTGGACGTAGGCGCCAAAGTTGGCACAATGGTAGGGTTGATGGACCAGAGCACTAGGGGGGAGAGCTTCGACAATATGGGCGGCAGAGGGTGGGGGAGTGGTTCATGGTGCGGGGCAACGCACTTCTAGGGGGAGGAGAGGAGAAGGAGGAGGTCATAGTTGGGGTTTTGCATATATAGGGATGACGATGGCGAAGGAGGCATTAGAGTTAGGGTTTGGGCAAGAGAAGAGTGATTGATCTAGAGAAAAAGTAAGATGTGTGTGTGTGAGAGAGAGAGACAGAGCAAGATATGTGATTACTCGGGCTAAGCTCGAACTCAATTTCTCGAGCTCGAGTCACTTTTTCTTAGGCCAAGTCGAGCTTAAGTCAGGATCGGCTTGGCTTAGGGGTGAGCAAAACCGGTTAACCGAACCGGTTTTGCTCATTTGAGAACCGGAACTGGATTCCGGTTCTCAAAAAATTGAGAACCGGAACCGTACCGGTTTGGATGAAAAACCGGTTTTTCGGTTCCGGTTCTAAACCGGTTCTAAACTGGTTAACCGGTTTTAAATTATTAATTTTCTGCAAATTAACAACCATTGTTTTGTATCAAAAAATAAAGAAATAACATTGAATTTCAAGTAAACTTTTACAAGTTACAATAATTCAAATAAATAAATAATATTGAAATAAAGAAATAACTACTGAACTTTTACAAGTTACAATAATTCAAATAGTTTCTTAAAAACTTAAGAGACAAGATCAACAAAATAAAAGCAAATCAAGCAATAGCAGTATCCATTATGCACTTATGCAATGACAGTGCAGCAGACCAACAGGCAGCAGATAGCAGTAGCCAACACTCAGTAGTAGACCAGCAGGCAGCAGCATGCAATTATGCATATTCTTGCAAAAAAAGAGCTTAGACTAGCAGTACAGCACTCAGTAGTAGACCAGCAGGCAGCAGTATGCAATTAGAGTCACCAAGAAGATAATCTCTCTGTCCAGATGGGATAGGCTATGCAGCGCAGCTGCTGCAACAGACCAGCAGCCAGGCACCACCTCACCAGGTAGCAGTAGTAGACCAGCAATATGCAGTGCAACAGACCAGCAGGCAGCAGTAGTAGACCAGCAGTATGCACTTATGCAGTGCAGCAGACCAGCAGCTAGCAGGCAGCAGTAATAGACCAGCACCAGCAATATGTATTTATGCAGTGCAGCAGACCAGCACTAACAATATGCCAATATATAAGTGTGCAGGGCAGCAGACCAACATGCAGCAGGCAGCAGACAATAGGCATCATGTTCAGTAGTGCAGCAAACCAGCAGCCAGCAGGCAGCCAGGCACTAGGCACTAGGCAGCAAGCACCATGTCCAGTAGTGCAGCAAACCAGCAGGCAGCCAGGCACTAGGCACTAGGCAACAAGCCCCATGTCCAGTAGTGCAACAAACCAGCAGGCAGCCAGGCACTAGGCACTAGGCAGCAAGCCCCATGTCCAGTAGTGCAGCAAACCAGCAGGCAGCCAGCACTAGGCACTAGGCAGCAAGCACCATGTCCAGTAGTGCAGCAAACCAGCAGGCAGCCAGGCACTAGGCACTAGGCAGCAAGCACCATGTCCAGTAGTGCAGCAAACCAGCAGGCAGCCAACACTAGGCACTAGGCAGCAAGCACCATGTCCAGTAGTGCAGCAAACCAGCAGGCAGCCAGGCACTAGGCAATAGGCAGCAAGCACCATGTCCAGTAGTGCAGCAGACCAGCAGACCATGTCCAGTAATCAAAATCAACAGTTAGAGAATAGAGATTAGAGGACAGATAAACAAACCAGATAATTTTACTGGCACTGGCAGATTCATAGGAAATGACATCAAGAAAGAAAATTAATCATCAACTGAGATTATTGTTTCCATTTTGCTCGTCATTTCTGCAATTATTAAGATAACACATGTGAAATATATAGCATAAATATTAAAATCAATAATTAATTTCTACAGAAATAATACAATGAATGAGTAATTTTTACCTGCGGATATTTTTTCAATTTCCTCAAGTGACTCCTCAATATTAATAGGAGAAGTAGAAGAACGCAACCAATCTTGTGTACAAATAAGAGCTTCCACCATTTTTGCAGATAGAGAACTTCGAAATTGATCAAGAACTCGACCTCCTGTACTAAAAGCTGACTCCGAAGCAACGGTAGATATGGGCATAGCAAGCACATCTTTAGCCATCATGGAAAGAACTGGATACCTACCACTGTTTGCTTTCCACCACAAAAGAATATCAAAATCTTTTGTCTCATCTGCACGTTCCTCCTCCAAATACTTATTTAATTCTGTTTTGCAAGTGGAAGTCTTCTGTTTTGCTTTTGCTTTTCTCAATTCATCTTGAACCATCTGAAGTACATCAAGATTACTTGTTCCAGTAGCATTCGTTTCTGTTATCTGTTCAACTCCTGCAACACTATGGGAAGAAGAAGATGACTTTTCTATAGATAAATATTCTTGAAAAAGTCTATCCAAAACATTCTTCACTTTACCCTTCAACTCACTAACTTTTTCATTCTCATAACTTTCCTCAATCATCCAATCTACACTCTCCAACTTTAGTCTAGGATCAAGCACAGAAGCAATAAATAGTATAATATTAAGCTTTTCAATATTTGCCCAATATTTATCATATTTGGTCTTCATCTTAAAAGCCATAGTACTTAAGCAGAAGTCATCTGATTCAGAAAACTTCCTGATCATCATGCCAATTCCATACATGCTTTGCATATATATATTTCCTGTAACATAAGAAGAACCAGATATGTTTAAGGTAATATCATAAAATACTTGCAAAAAAGGTAATAAAGCTCAAGCAACATCCCA
This sequence comes from Trichopus zeylanicus subsp. travancoricus, assembly GCA_005019695.1. Classification (NCBI taxonomy): domain Eukaryota; kingdom Viridiplantae; phylum Streptophyta; class Magnoliopsida; order Dioscoreales; family Dioscoreaceae; genus Trichopus; species Trichopus zeylanicus. The sequence goes on from RXID01014246.1 coordinate 1,643,870, forward strand.
ATCTGCATGCGTTGGTAAGCCCTGTGACTTTCCCTTCATTAGCTCCTCTGCATATTTGAAATCTTGGATCTCCAATAATTCAAAAGCTTTCTGAAATTTCAAAGCAACATCGAGCATTAGATAAGTAGAATTCCATCTGGTTTCAACATCAAGACAAACCAGACTTTTGCATTCTATTTTTTCTTGCTCCACACAAAGCTTGAACCTCTGTGCTCTTGCTGGTGATGATCTCACATATTTAACTGCAGCCCGAATTCTAGCAATAGAGTCATTTGAATCTTTAAGTCCTTCTTTAACAATCAGACTCAGGAGATGTGCACAACATCTGACATGCAAATACTCACCATTAAGTACATGACCTTTCCAGCTATCAAGCCTCTTCCTCAGGTACTGAACTCCAACATCATTAGAAGATGCATTATCTACAGTAACTGTGAAGACTTTATCTATGCCCCAATCAAGCAAGCACAATTCCAATGTTTTACCAATTACCATACCAGCATGACTTGAAACAGAACAAAAATTTAAATTTTTTTTTTAAGCTTCCAATCATCATCAATATAGTGAGCAGTCACACTCATGTAGCCCAAGTTTTGGCATGATGTCCAACAATCAGTTGTGATACTCACTCTTTGTTTTAACTTGCTAAAAAAATATTTCAATTTTTTCTTTTCCTCAAGAAATATTTTGAAACAATCTCTAGCAACAGTAAAACGGGAAGGAACATCAAATTTAGGTTGCAATGTAGAGGTATAAAACTTAAACCCTTCACCTTCAACATGTTTGAAAGACAGTTCATCAAGAATCAAATATCTGGCTAATGCAATTCTACATGCTTCTTTATTAAAATTCCATGTAACAAGTGTGCGAGCTTGAGTGCCAGTGCCAGTGCCGCTGTCATCACTAACTGATTGAAAGGCTAAAGTTTTTTGTTTCTTCACCACCATGTTTGGAGGATAATCTCTGCATCTAGATAAGTGATTACTTAAACCACTTGTTCCATAATTAGAAGGGCATGAAATGAGAATTCCACAATAATTACATTGGGCTTTATCCTTATCACCATCTTCACTGGAATTTACTTTAGAAAAATGGTCCCACACCCATGAACTATTTTTTCTCCTTTTCCAAGCTTTTTGATTTGTTTTATTTATCTCTGAAGTTACATCTTGAGCTTCACTAGCCTTCTCAGTGTTCTCACCAGTATTTTGATTTTGACATAAATATTTTATATCTGAAGCATTCCTACTTGTATTTTCATTAGTGATTTCTCTGCAGGAATCCATCTAAAATAGAAGAAAGAAGATATATGACCAACAGACCAAGCAATCAAGCATGCAAGACTTTGCAAGTAATATTGTCCCTAGTAGAACTTCAGGAAAGACAATTACGGTATTACCTAATTCACAGAACTGGGCCAATTGGCACTATAAGCCACGCCGCAGTAGGAAAATCCCCGAACTAGTTGAAATTCAGCTCGCAGTCCCAAAATTTCTGAGAAAACTCTGAAAAAATAGATCACAACATCAGTAAAAATTAGAAATCATAGAAGAGCTGGTACTTGAGAGAGAGGGCATACCAGAGGTCCAGAGTAGATCGCTGCTCTGGCGATTGGCGATGTCGCTGCTATGGCGATGGACGAAGGACAAATCAGAGCAAGTGGCGACGAGATCGGAGATGCAGGGACCTAGGGTTAGGGTTTTGAACTCCCGACCTTTAAGAATGAGAAGAGAAAATAGAGCAAAAGGCGCGGCGGGCGGTGACCGGTGAGATCGAAGATGCAGAGACCTAGATCTAGGGTTTGAGCCTTTGACAATGAGAAATCAGAGCACGAGATGGCCAGATCGGAGATGCAGGGACGTAAATCTAGGGTTTGAGACTTTGAGATTGAGAAATCAGAGAAAGAGGCGACGAGATCAGAGAGGCACAGACTTAGGGTTAGGGTTTTGAACTCTTACCTTTGAGAATGACTAGAGAAAACGGAGAAAAAGGCGCAGCAGGTGGCGTCGCTGGTCGCTACGAGTGCGGGGCCGAGGGCGAGAGCGAGGCGGCGGCGCTGCGAGTGCGAAGTCGAGGGTGAGAGCGAGGCGGCGTCGGCGCGTCGCTGCGAGTGCGGGACTGCGAGGTCGAGGGCGAGTGCGGCGTGCGCTGAGTGCGGGACTGCGGGGTTAGGATTAGGGTTTCGGATATAGTTATATATATATATAGATAAAAAACCGGTACGGTTCCGGTTAACCGGTTTTTCAGAAAATGAATAACCGGAACCGGAACCGGAAAACCGGTTCTGTGAAATTTCAGAACCGGAACCGTACCGGTTTCACTGATAACCGGTTTTCCGGTTCGGTTCTCAACCGGTACGGTTTGGTTAACCGGTTTTGCGGTTTTTTTGCTCACCCCTAGCTTGGCTTGTTTATACCCCTAGTTATAACATACATATTTTATAAAATATTGAATCATATTATATATATGTTACAAAAATATCGAGACACAATATATATTTTTTACAAAATTGAAGCATTAAAACTAAGTTATGTTGTATTATAATCATTCTATATGGCATTGGTAATTTTATCATGAAACTCTTTCCATTGATCTCTTTCTTCACATTGTGTCTATTGTTTGCTCCTATTGGGATGAGAATTTAAATCTAAATAGCAAACATCATCATCAGAATCAATCTCTTTAATGTAATTATAGAGAATCATGCATGAAAGTACGATAACAACTTGAATTGGCAATGAATACTTAGGCTAACTTTCTAGAATATTGAAGCTATTTAAATGTCCAAATGCTTACTCTATTCTCATTCAAAATGAAGAATGTCTCAAGTTAAGTAGCTTTTAAGGGTTAGTTAATCTATGACTTTCCCACTCTTTTAAATGATATCCAACTTTTTTGTAAGGGGCAATAAAATAAGGTATTATTGTATATCCCGCATCAATAAAATAATATTTTCCTAAAAAAGTTTCAATGTTAATATCATACTAATGTTTCCAAAATTTTTAAATTCAGCACTGTTATAAATATATGAGTTCACATTTTGGAACATGTAATCCCTCCCGTAATGGCTGCATTAAAGTATCCTTTAACACTAAAATTATTTGCTTCTCCTTCTCATCCCACTAAATCATAAATAAATTTTAAATTCATGTCACATGCGGCTAACACATTTTGTGAACGAACTTGAAGAGGGATAAAGACGATGATATTTATGTATACCATGAATGAAACCAATATAATTCTATATAATAAAAATAAGTTCAAGTATTGAAGTAATGTAAAAGCAATATTATAAATGTATTCAATAGTTCTATCTTAAAATATAGGTACCAATTAGGTTGCTTTTTAACTCTGGGTGAGCTTGTCCAGTAGATAGTGATATATAATCATCTTTAATAACTTCAATAGCCTTCAACACTTTATAAAAATACTGACTCAAAATTTTGTGAAAATATATAAATCTAATTCTCATAACCCTATTTCTTACTCTGTGTCTTATAATATACAAAAACATAGCCACTAGTTCCTCAATAAACAAATGAATTTTGTCATGTAGCAATTCACGTGTTCAAAATATATGTGATGACCTAAAAAAAGGGTTAGACCTCATTCTTATGTAACTTTTACTACTATCAATTGTACTATACAAAAAGCTACAAAAATATCTCATTTGATCAATTTGTCTTTAATGATAAAACTCAACAAGCAACTGACATTTTTACATCTTTTTCATAATAATAAAAATTACAACAATGATAATGGTTGTATAGGCTGTAAAAAATATAGCTAATTGATGATGTTTATTCATATTAATCTAAAACAATCGATCAAATACATAAACATCAAAATCAACTTATAATAATAAGCAAATAAAAAACACATGCACAATATTATCAACAAAAGATAATAGTAGTTACAACATAATACCTTGCCGTATTTGAAGTTTATACTACAAATGCTTAAGCATAATTTTGACTAACCATTAATTATTAATTGAAATAGATCCAAAACATAATTGATTGAGCTGCAAGAAACAAGCTAATTAAGGTATAGAATTTGATACATTTCATCTTGTTTGATAAAAAATGGTTAACTCTTAGCATATCAATTCTACTTGATTAGTGGATTAATACAAAGTCAAATTAAGATAGAAGAAATAATTGCTAAATTGTTTCTCTTTGTATGTTGTGAAAAATAAAATTAGTTTACAACTCCTTCCTTTGAAGCATTGCATCAAATAAGTAAGCGACATGAAATATAATCCATCCTGATAATAAGCATATCATTACCAAGTAGTCAAACTTGTTATACAAATTAAATTGTTAAACAATACTTAATTTTTTCTAAAAACAATGATAAAAAATACTATATAATAATACACTAAAGAATAGAATTTTGAGTTCAAATTGTGTTCGTCGGTACCAAATTATTAATTTTCTTCTCAAAACATGAATTTGTAAAAGAAATAATTCAAAAAATGAAATGAAGAAGATAGATCACCTCCAGCTATATGCTTGGAAAGAGATGAAGTATAATGTGCAAGAATCCAAATTAGAGGTGGGCTGAAGGTAGGGGCTAATTTGATTAAGCGAGGACAAAGCTTAGGCTAACAAAGGCCAAGTGGCAGGTGGATTTAGTGTTGTTCAAGTGGGGGGTCAAGGTACGAGCATATATTCACATGACGGCTAATGCATAGAAAGGCAATCTGTGAGTGAAAAGATCATGATGGGTTATAAGTTAGGTGAAAGTGTTATTATATATTCTATTATCAAATTTCACTTCGAACTAATTTATCTGAAAGTAAATTTTAATACATTTTTATTTCTAGACTAGAAGTGAGCAGAAGTGATTCTTTACTTTCATTAATCACTTATAAACAATCAAACATATTCTAAATTATAGAAAAAATTCTTATTTAAATTTAACTAGTTAATTACATACATCCTTGCAGATTCGATATTTATAAGAAGGAAAAATTCCCAGATACACCATGTAAACTTTCAAATTAAGCAAAAGAATTTTTTATTTAGCCCTATGATGTGATAAATATTTTATTTTGACTTCTGTTTTTACTAACGATACTATTAAAGTACTATAGCAGGTATTGTAAATAGTTATAATAATAATATTTTAAAAAATATAATAATGTTATATTTATTATGGTTCAAAAAATAATCCAATATAAATAGAAATTAGATAAAATAATCGAAGTGAAATTAGTATAAATAAAAATAAAATAAAATATTTAAAATCAATTATATATAATGTGAGGTCCGATGGGTCAACAAGCTAGTGGGCAGACAGTAGCGCTTGTGATTGGTAGTAATTGTTTTTAATCCTACATCGACAAATTGCATGAGTTGAGACTTAGCTAAATAAGATGATTGTCGTACACCCAACAACGAGGTCTTTTCACGAGAAGCAGGAAAAAATAAAATCCTAAAGTCGGGTGGGCTGTGAACCGTAGATACCCAAGAATAATATTGTATTGGGTCGAAGGCGTTACATTGTGGTATCAGAGTTATTCTGTATTTCTTAATCAATGTGAGTTAACTTAGTGAGGACACTGAGTCTTTGAGGGGGAGAGATCATGAAACCCGATGGATCAGCAAGCTAATAGACATGCAGTAGGGCTTGTGATTGACAACAGTTGTTTTTAGTCTCACATTGACAAATATAAGAGTTGAAACTGGACTAAATAGGATAACTGTCGTAAACCCAATAATGATATTTTTTCCGAAAGAGGTGGAAAAATCAAAACTCTGGAATCGGGTGAGTTGTGGGACACAATCATCCAAAGACAATATCGTACTGAGTTAGAAGCGTCACATATAATTACAAAATAATTATTATAATTAAAATTAATTATATGACAAAAAAGAATGTATTTTTTATCATAATAGTTAATTTATATGTATATATTATTATTATAGTATTATTATAATATTCACATCCGATAATATTATTATATTATTTTAAACACTGCTATAGTATTATATAATATTTTCGAAAATTGTAAAATTAGAGTGACGATTTGAGAAAGTTTTTGGTGGGGATATGCGAATTTCCCCAAGAAATAGAGTGCTGATCCCGAGGCAGCATCTAACTCGGCGGTGGCCGAGTAACAGCGCACAACTCGGTGTCGATAAAATCGGGCGAGTCAAGCAGCGCGGCGGAGCTTCCAACGTTTGCCTTCCCTCGATTTCATCGATCTCTCCCTCCTTCTAATGAGCCGCACCGCCCCTTCCATTTCCCATTTCTCGATCCTCCTCTTTCTTTCCGACAATCCCCACGGGCGCTGATCTGAAGGTTTTTCTGATTTTTCTGCTCATTTTTCTCTTTCTTATCCTTCTTTTTGGCTTCCTGATTTTCAAGTTTGCCTCTTGTGATTTTGCTTCAGGGTTTTGGTTCCAGAATGGACTCTATGATTTTCTGCAAGTCCGTGTTCTCGGTTCCTGTAAGTTTTGCTGCACACTCCTGGGTATCGCGGCGCATTTGGCTACATAATTGCTTTTCGAGCTGTTAATTTGACGGATTGTGGCATTTGCTTTGTAATTTTAACTCTTTTATCTACTCTGGAAGCCGAAAGAAGCTTCTTTTTGTTTGGACAAGTGAGTTGCAGATGCATTTTCTATAGGTAGCTCATGCAAGCATTGTCGATCTAATCTTGAGATTCTTTTTTTGTCAAAAGGGGTTATTTGTTAGATTTGCTGGGGGATTAAAGAGCTCAAGATGTGGCTTTGCACCGGGAAATGCTCCAATCACCCAAAAATCAAGCTTCCGAGGGCAAAGGGCTGCTTCTGTCGCCAGGAAGTCGAAGAGATGTGGAGGAGGTGCGCTCAGTGCTACATGCAAAGAAGAAAAGATTCTTGTGGCAAATAGAGGAGAAATTGCGGTTCGGGTAATTCGAACTGCAAATGAGATGGGCATACCGTGTGTTGCTGTGTACTCCACTATAGATAAGGATGCTCTTCATGTTCGCCTTGCAGACGAGGCTGTGTGCATTGGTGAAGCACCAAGCAATCAATCGTAAGCCATGGTTTTCTTGTTCTTCATTAATTTGCAGGCATCTGTAATGTTATGTCTTCATCTATCTTTGGCTTATGAAGGTATTTAGTGCTTTATTTTCCTGTCCATCTCACAGGTACTTGGTTATCCCAAATGTTCTATCTGCTGCAATTAGCCATCGGTGCACAATGTTGCATCCTGGATATGGCTTTCTAGCAGAGAATGCTGGTTTTGTTGATATGTGCCGAGAACATGGAATCAACTTTATTGGACCTAATGCAAGTGGAGATGTTTTCTCTTTTTGACAAATCAAATTTAGCTACTATGGTGGAAAATTTCTGATGCCTTTTAGCCTTTCAGATGTCCTGTCAGTTTAATTATATCTGTATACTTTCCACACAAGTCCTAATAGCAGCTCAAACTTTGCTGAACTGTAGATGTTAGACTCTGATTTTCATGCTATCTGTATACTTTCCACAGAAGTTCTAATAACAGCTCAAATTTTTCTGAACTATAGATGCTAGACCCTATAATTTTCATGCCATTCAAGTGTTTATCCATACATGTTTCGTTTCTTAATGATCATTCTGCTGTTTCATGCAATGCATAATGCAGTTCTTATTGTGAATGGCAGTTGTAGGGCAATAGCTGATCTTACCATTCAACTTGTGTTTATTTTATAACGATTGTTGATACAATATATGCATTTGTTTGCCCTTATTCATATTGTTGACCTCCAAATGGAGTCAATATTGGAGGCAAACTTATGGGACAAAGTAAAATTTACCTGTGTTTCTATGTTTTAACTTACGAGTATAAAATGAAATGACACACCTTGTTTCTCAGAAAATCCTAATTTCATTCACTCCATCCTGCTTTTTAGTTCCTGAGCGCATCTTCTTCTTCATGCACAGCTTAAAATTTGTATACAGTTGTTCACTTCATGCCTTTTCAGCCTGACAGCATCCGAGTTATGGGTGACAAATCTACTGCCCGAGAAACGATGAAGAAAGCAGGTGTCCCAACAGTACCTGGAAGTGATGGACTTTTGCAGGCATGAGACTTTATTGGATTTTGATTGTTATAGTTGTTTCAATGGGCAATTCAACACTATGACTGAATACTTTTAACATTTCAGAGCACAGAGGAAGCGTTGAGGCTTGCTGATGAAATTGGTTACCCAGTGATGATCAAGGTATACTATTCATCTTTATCAGTTTATGGATTAACTGCTGGGCATTCATGCTTTCAACTTTTATGCATGAAAATTGGGGTGCCGATCTTTGTAATAAGTACCGTAAAAGGGCAGGAAGTGACACTGTTGTACTCTGACTTCATGTTCTTTTTGTTAATTGACAATCTATCGTCTGTTTGGACTCCATTGATAATGCACATCCAATTTCTTTATAAATTCATGTAAATGAAATATAAGTAATCATTCATTGAATTAGTAGTCTTTAAAAATGTCGTGCTATATATGCTTTATATACTATCCAGCAAGCTAAAATTTCTCCATTCACATAGTATGTGTTCAGAACTTGTTTCTGTAGATCCATTTCACAGACAGTCTCTAGAAGATTTTTATTCGCTTGTTAGATCTTTCTATAGGAGAATGTCAAGAAGTCACTTCTAAAAATTATGTTGCTTTGTCTTATTAAGAAAGCTTCATTATGTTGTGGTACACAATTTTGAGTTTTGTATTCGCTGAAGGCAACTGCTGGAGGTGGAGGACGAGGAATGCGACTAGCTAAGGAGCCTGAGGAGTTTGTGAAGCTGCTGCAGGTATAGTATAAATTTACTTTTCCCAGTTAGTAATTAATTCTCCTTAAAATTTCCCAACATTTCTGTTCTATGCGTTCCTTCTTCTGGACATATTCCATTTCATCATACTGCAACTTGAAAATGGGGCATTCATAGAACACCATATGTGCCATGTGGCCACTCTGTCGTGTAGGTGGAACTCTGATCACTTTGTTGTCTTTTCTCATTTGGTGTTTTGTAACAGACAGTGCAAGTACCTGAATTTTCCTACAGAGGTGTGCAACATTCAATATGAACATACATGAGTCTAGTGTCAAACCTTGATTATTTGCCTAGACTGTAGCATGTGCTCTTCTTACACAAGTTTTGATTTGTAGACTGTTAATTAGCAGTCACGCTGCTTTCTCAGTTTACTTTTGAATGGAAATGCAGATGTTAGAAAGCTTTAAGCATAGTTCTTTATTCCTTGATCCTTCTATAAATGGGTTGCAGGGGGATGATTTTCAGCCCAAAGAAAGTTGTTGGGTTTAACTTTTAGGGGCATGGACTGGGAATGTGCCTTGAAGGCTAGGCTCGATTGAAATTTAGCTGTTTGCAGACCTGGATTCTCTTTAATATGGTCTGGATGTATACCCCACCAGCCTGTCTTTAAAGTTTCTGAAAGTTGGGCAATCTTAGATCGATTGGATTGGCATGATTTTGGCCTGGGCCTGATCATTTTTTTACAGACATGCAATTTGAGTTCAAATTTTTTTGGAGTATTTCTCTAAATTGAAATCTTCCATATTTACAGCAAGCTAAGAGTGAGGCAGCAGCTGCATTTGGAAATGACGGGGTCTATTTGGAAAAGTACATCCAGAATCCCAGGCACATTGAATTTCAGGTATATTTAGTTTGAGAAAAGAATTTCAGGTAAAATAATCTGCCCAGCTGTAAAGCTTTTACATCTGAAGCTATGCATAATGCACCAGCTCTATAATGACCAAACGTGTAGGAAGAAGAATATTTTAAATTCTGAAGATTTCCACTTTTGTTTCTCTTCGCAGGTTCTTGCAGATAAGTATGGGAATGTGGTTCATTTTGGGGAACGTGATTGCAGCATTCAGGTACACTGAAATTGCAACTTATTTTCCCCCTATTGCTTGACTTTCACTTTTATATTGTTTATGGTTAATCTTTATAAACCCTCCTGCGATACCAAGTATCGTAAGAGTGTTACAATGTTGTTGATCTGCTTGCAAGCTGCCATTAGTTTTGATGATATGCTTGTTAGGCTTGCTTGAATTGGTTGCTTGTGACTGTATGTTTTTTATCTTGTTATTCATTCTTTCTGTGATGAACTTTAAAGGAAAAAGACTGTCAATTAGATAAGTGCCATTCTTTGTTTCTTAGGAACAGCTTCTGTCAAATTAATTTTGTTATGTTCTTTCTGCAGAGAAGAAATCAAAAACTCCTAGAAGAGGCTCCTTCTCCAGCTTTGACCCCAGAACTTCGTAAAGCCATGGGTGATGCTGCTGTTGCAGCTGCTGCATCTATAGGCTACATTGGTGTTGGAACAGTGGAATTTCTACTGGATGAAAGAGGTTCTTTCTACTTTATGGAAATGAACACCAGGATACAGGTATTTATGGTGCTTAGGTTGAATTTTTTTTTACCTTCTTGTTATGACTAGTACTACTGGTAAAACCAGGTGGAGCATCCTGTCACTGAAATGATATCTTCGACTGATCTGATTGAGGAGCAAATTAGGGTGGCGCTTGGAGAGAGGCTGACTTATAAACAGGTTGGTCTCAGGTTCTACATTTTGTCATAGTAATTGAAGTTGTTCTGCTATAACTTCCATCTTTGTGCCATATAGGAGGATATCATATTGAGAGGACATTCAATTGAATGCCGTATCAATGCAGAAGATGCCTTCAAAGGATTTCGCCCAGGACCTGGTATCCTCACTTTTACTTTGTTGATCACTGTTGATATAGTGGGAGTTTTGAATTTCCCTTTCTATGCCTAATTGTAATTTAGAGGGTCACTACATGGTTTTGTCATCTTAACTTAACTAGGTATGTCTGAGTGTAGACATCTAGTCTTTTTGGCATGTCTCTCTTTCCTGCTCAAATTTGTACCATCAAAAGTTGCCATGGAAATATTCTGAATAACAGTGAGTTGACAATCTAATCTCATGCTGGTTACATAATTTGCCAACAATGGAATGGACAATAATGGCAGGTCTTTGAGAACTTTTTGAATAGGTGCTTGTTATTCTGTAACAGCTCCTATCTCAATTAAGAATGTTCAATGTTGTACATTAGTTAAATGGTTTATGTTATTGACAGGTAGACTTCTACAAAATTTCTCTGTTTAGTTTTTTTTATATATTTGATATTGCAGGGAGGATTACAACATACTTGCCATCAGGTGGTCCATTTGTGAGGATGGATAGTCATGTTTATCCAGATTATGTGGTTCCTCCAAGCTATGACTCTCTATTGGGAAAGGTAGAGTTTGTCTTCTTGCTTATCCCCTTCTATGTTGTTAGGTCTTGTTTAGAAATCTGTGAAAGAAGGTTCTTTTGCATGTACATAGGGAAAATGTGACTGAGACTTAACCTGACAAAGCCATTGGATGCTGTGGTCTTGTTTTCTTCACTGATAAGAAGTTATCCCTGAAAAGCAAAAGCTCTAATGTTATTTGTTGTCATTTAGCTTATTGTTTGGGCGCCAACAAGAGAGAAGGCGATAGAACGAATGAAAAGGGCTCTCGATGACACTGTCATAACAGGTTATTTAGCCACTGCTACTTTGGATGACAAACTTCTTCACTTTGTTTACATCTTGCAGTTAATTGTTGGTTTCTCTTGCAGGAGTCCCTACAACCATTGAATATCACAAGCTAATCCTTGACATTGAGGTATGAAATTTTAGCTGCATAATTATGCTTTCTTGGTGAACATGGATAAACAATAAGGGTTGTAGTACCAGAAGCTGTTGGTAACTTTGCTTCTCATGTTTGGGTGCGTGTCAAACTGCAGGACTTCAGAAACGGGAAGGTAGACACTGCATTTATACCCAAGCATGAAAAGGAGTTGCAAGCAGTAAGTATCCTGTTTTCCTTCCCCATTGTCCTTTCTTAAAATGAGGCAATTGTATTATTTCATGTCAGCGGATAATCATTTGTGTTGTGTTCTTGTGATGCAGCCCCAGAAAATGGTGGTATCTACGCCTTAAAAGAACACGCAGGGGCAAGTGCCTGATTGATTTTTCATGCAGCACTCTGTTTTGGATGAGAAACTCAGGACAAACTAGTTTTCCTCATTTCATCTTCTCATTGTTTGAATAAATCCCCTTCTTTTTCATTTAGTAAGAGTGGTTCAGATGTTTTGCTTTGTAAGAATCAAAAACCAAATTTAATTCCTGAAATGTTTTGGATAATGATTATGTTGTATGACCAAGGTTTTAAGTTGCACCAACCGTTTGGGTCTGTTTTAATTTTGATCAAATTATCTTTTTAAATTTTTTTGGCTAAAATTTGATTTTAAATTTTAAAATATTTTTTAAAAATTAAAAATGAGAATATATATATCTATATACATATATATTGAATAAAATTTTTGTGGTAAAAAATTAAAATATGAAAGGAAATAAAAAACATGGCTTGGAAGATTCGAATCCGGAGCTGACTACAGAGCTTGTTTTTTGGAAGAGATTTCAAATCATTGCTTAGCACTATGTTATCTCTTATTATGAGAATAGGTGGATTGGAGTCTTTCCTCCACTGAAGTCGGGATTCAAACTGGGAAACGGCCGGGAAATCCAAGGATTTTTTTCAGATACAACCCTAAAGACGTTCTTGTTTTCTCTGGTAGGCTCTGCCTGTTCAGGGGATCGCTCGTCCGAGACTGACTCGGAAATCGAGTCCTGGGCTTCGGCGGCCCAATGCAATTCTCCGGCTTTCCTACCACAAGTCCGAATCCAATTACAGTTCGGGAAATCTTCCGTATTCCTGCCATCTATATATACGCAGACACAATCCTGTGCAGAATATGCGCAGACACAATCCTCAGCTCTGCACACTTGCTCTCAATATCTCTCTAGATTTTCTTTCCTCTCTCTCTAGCAGTGTTTTCTGCGACCTCGAGCTGTCGACGACCTCAATGGCGGCAGACGACGAAGCTGTTGCTCTTCTCTCAGAGCAGGCGAAACTGTTCGTCGGAGGGCTTTCCCGAGCAACGACCGAGGAGATGTTGGTGGAGTACTTCAGCGAGTACGGCGAAGTGGTCAATGCTGTGGTGGTGATGGATAGAATCACTCGCATCTCTCGGGGATTCGGCTTCGTCCAGTTCCGCGACATTGCTTCTGCAGAAAGTGCTTTCAACAAATATGATCATATCATCAACGCCAAGAAGGTGTTTCTCATTCTCCCGCTTCTTGCACTTGATTATGATTTCTCTTTTCTTTCACTTCTTCATTATGATTTCCTCGTCATCGCTATGTTATTCTCGTCATTAGGTTGATCTGAGAAGGTTTGAGGTAAAGGAAAAGAAGAACATGGACCCAGGATCAGGTGATAGCAATAAAGCTGACACCGTTTCTGACAATAAGAAAATCTTTGTTGGTGGACTATGCCCCTCCATAACCGCAGACGAGCTAAGAATCTTCTTTCAAAGCTTTGGAACAGTGGACAATGCCGTTGTAGTTCGAGATCACCGGACAGTCAAGAAGATTCGGCTTTGTGGCCTTCACATCATCCGAGGCTATGAAGGAAGTGACGAAGAGGAGATTCTATTTCTTGAAAAATAAGGATGTGGAAGTGAAGATGGCATATCTTGGAAAAAACGGCAACCATGTCCAGGAGTGGAGCACTGATGGCACTGTTGCTCGTCTTCCCCTGGATTTGAGCAGTAATGGCACTGTTGATCATCTTCTCCCGGATTTGAGCAGTAATGGCCCTGTTGCTCATCTTCTCCCGTATTGGAGCAGTAATGGGCCTTTTGCACATCTTCTCTCGGATTTGAACAGCAGTAATCTCACTGTTGCCTATCCTCACGAATGGAGTTACGATGCATCTTGGTACGACCCTGCATTTGAGATGTCACCAGGCTATGCAGTTCCTGCTGGATTTTCCTCTTGGTATGGAGGACCATATCCATTTGTACTCCCAACAGATGGATGCTACACTCAATGTTTCGGTGGATTTGCTCCAGTATGTATGCATTGTGATTGCAATGGCTGGTACCCTGTTCCTGCAAACATCAACGGTATTGGACACCGCGTTGCTCAATATTTCTCTGCTGTTGATTGGAATCACAATGGGCTTGTTCCTATCAGTAGCTGTGCCCCAGCTCAATTGCAGGAAACCAATGAGCAGCAGAGCCGCTTAGACTTGGTTGCAGTTTCTGTTTTGGAGTAGTTCTTCCATGTTTGCTATTTCCTTCTGGTCAGGTCGTCCACATGTAGTTGTTTTTTGCTTCTTTTTTTTTTTGCCTTCTTTTTTAGGAAAGTCAATTGAAGGATTGGGCAATTTGATCTTTGTAATTTGCATTCATAAACTAGAACTAATGAAAGCTTGAACTTTTCTTTTCTGTAAACCTGCTGTAGTTGCCTGCCTCTAGGTCCTGCAGTCATTCCTTTAATGCTCTATTTGGATCAGAATACTGGTTTGGATTAGTTTCATCCTAGTGGTGTCGCTAGCTACAGCATTATGCCCCAGATATATACAATAGAAACAAATCATTTGGATACATATGTAAGTTCGACCGCAAGATTTTTACACAACCTTCCCAAAAGCATAAGATAGTCATAATCATGAAAAACGAAAGATACACACTTTCAAGTCTAGTTGCAACAGTAATTGCTCACAGGTCTATATTTTCTTGCAATACAGAAAGGAAGAAACGCTGGTATCAATCGTTACATGCTGTCCTTGAAAAGCTTTCCGGAGGGTACATATTTCACAGGGAAAGGTCGGTTGTGCAAGAACAACTTGGTATTCACTGAGATGAGGCGCCATCTATAAACTTTCAACAGACAAATTGCCATTAAGAAAGTCAGCACCAATAACTCCAATTGCTTATACCAATACACACTTCTACTTGCCCAGAAATTGATTCAGGATTGAAGGAGGTTCCTGCAAAGGGATCGTGAAGGTGAACATTGCTTTTTATCAGAAAAAAGAAGGTAAATATTACGTTCTGGATCTAATTGCCGTTTGATTTAGAGGAGAAATTTATGAATACTTGCTTTACCTGAGACATGAGTTCCCTCCCTTCGACTTATTATGTCATACTTCTCCTTCCAGTTATTGATGAGGTGCTTGTTTTGCTTCTTGAGTTCTCATAGTCGCACTGCCCAGGTAAAGATGATCACGCATCATTCTTCTCGCATTGAAGAAGATACAAAAATAGTTTAGTTTCCTTCTTAGTTCCAAGTTCTATTTCCAACTTACCTGCATTGAAGAGCTGCTCTGGATAGGAGAACCATAGGTGCCAGCTCCACCCATACATAGACCCAAGTGTTCATCTGCAAAATCTCGGAGTTTTTCAAGCTCCGGCAACACGACCGTGCCAAGATCCGGCCGGTCCTTCCGCCTCAACTCCGCACACTTGAGCGACATCTGCGCCAAGCACAACGCCTCCTGAACCGGCCAGTCCTGGACCGTGGGGTCCAGGAGCTCCTCGAATTTGCCCTTCTCTATTGCACGTTCTACGTGGTGCGTCAACCCCATGGGAGGCTTGGCCGTTAGTATTTGAAGCAGTAGAATCCCAAGAGAGTAGATATCCGACTTCACACCGAGCATGCCCGTCTGCTGGTACTCGGGATCGATGTAGCAGAATGTTCCCGCGGTCGAGGTCATCAGGTACTGGGTCACATCATTGGCAACCGAGGGTGGGACGAGACGGGCAAGGCCTACATCGCTGATCTTGCTGACATAGTTCCGGTCCAGGAGGATGTTCGCCGGCTTCAGGTCACGGTGCACCAGTGGCTCTGGCTTTGTCTGGTGGAGGAAGAGAAGGCCGGCGCCGATCTCAGCTGCAATCCTGAACCTGTGTGGCCAGGGGATAGGTGGTGTGTTGCCGCGCCGCATGAGTCTATCCTCCAAGCTGCCATTGGCCATGTACTCGTACACAAGGCAGCCATACTCCGGGCAGGCGCCGAGCAGGAGAACCATATTAGGATGTCTTATGCAACTTAATATTTCAACCTGCAAATTTTATGAGCTCCAAATTACACACAGTGAAAAGAATAAAGCGTGGATATATATTGAATGACACTACGATACTTATTACCTCTTGCTGGAACTGGCTTCTTCCTTGAGCCGCATCCGGTCGCAGGACCTTAATGGCGACTTGGGTATGATCCAGATAGCATTTGAACACAGGACCGTAGCCTCCCTCCCCAATCTTGCGGTTCGCCGCAAAGTTGTTGGTGGCCGTCTCGATCTCCTCGATGCTGTACCTCCTGTATCTTAGATTAGTCTGTCCCCTGTCGTCCGATTCGCTGAACGCCTTCTTCTCCGCCACAATTCTTTTCTGAGCTTCCAGCTCAGCAATTCTCTGGGATGCTTCAGCTGCTTCCATGGCTGCTTTACACTTTGCTCGCTCTCTCTCCATCATAATTCGTGCAGTTTCTTCTGCACTTCGGGCTTCTTCTAATTTCTGCTCTTCTTCCAATTTCCACCGGTGGAGCTCCATTGCCTGGTAATTTCATCACATACGTTATTCATCGATGAATATTGCATGGAAAAAAGAAGAAAGGATCTGTTTTCAAGCATTATATTGCAGACCTTCTGCTTTGCTGTGAGTGCCTCTTTGCATGCAGTGCTATACATGTCCATGGTCTGCTTGAGTTCTAATCTCAACCTCCTCATCTCTGCCTCTACTTCTTCGTTCTAGTTCGAAGAGTGCAATGCATTGTTAACAAGAAGAACGTAAAAGAAATGCAAGATCGAAAACAAAGAGCTCAGGTTAGGCTGTGACCATGGCGTGTGATGACCACGAGGAGGATTCGCTGTTGCTCTGCGTGAAGGAATTGAAGTCGCTGCCACTCGAGAAGGAATCCATCCACTTGTGTGGCGTTCGCATCATGTCGAGACCGCCACTGTCCGAACCGATGGAAGTCCTTGGAGGATATGATCGATCAACACTTGGCCTCCCCGAGCTCACGAAAGATATGTCGCTCTCTGTAAGCTCTGGAAACGATTTGATGCTTGTCTGGCTTCCTCGAGAAAAGGGAGACCTGTTTCAAGCCATATATTAGCACTCAGACACCCATTTTTTGGGTAAGAAGTGAGAGCTTGTCAAAAATGCTCTCATTACTCACCTGATGGAGTTATCGCGCAGGCTGGGAGCTCCAGATGCAGCATCCACTGTCAAGTACATGGAAAGTTATCTTGTTAGAATTTATTAATGATTTTGTTCACGTTTATAGACTTTGATTATAGGTAGTAACCTTTGGCCATCGGCGGTGGATCAGGTTTGATGCTGGCCTGGTTTTGGATTTGAGATCGTAGAGGAGATATGGTTGGCGCTTGGCGTATGGCATTCCTGACAGAGGAGACCTTCCCTTTTGAAATCACATACACAGTGCAAAAATCCGGGGCACCTTTACAAATGTTGGTAGCTTTGTCTGAACTCTTGAATCTTTAGAAAAGAAACATGTTCAGCTAAAGTATATGACCAAATTAAGAAGGATATCTGGTTTGTGACAAACATGTTCATTGAGGATCGCTAAGTGCGAACTGACCTGACAAATCCGCCTTTGGAAGGGGCGCCAACAACCAGTTTCTCAATGGCAGAATGTGCAGCGAACTCGAGGATTGCCTTTGCAACATCGGTGTCTTCAAGCACTATATCCTTGCAATGCACCTGCAGATAGACATGATTAGCACTTGTTTTGCATCAAAATGTGCTTCATTGTAGTACTCACATTCTTGCGCGTGCAGTAGCAACGAAAGGGAAGGAAAATCTCTTTGGTTTGTTGGTCCATCGGAACTTTGTAACCGCCGACAATTTCCTCCTGACTTGTGCCCGCATTGCCTAAGCAAACAAGCAGAAGAATAATCAGAAGAAGCAGAGGTTGTAAAGCTGAACTTAACTTGAGATGAATCTCACCTGAGGAAGCCTTGGTCTTGACATGGATTAGAGTGACCGTTTGACCCTTTTGAAGGATGTTCTCAACAGCCCATTTCAGGGCATTCTGGCTGCCTTTGTCCTTGTCAACCGCCACAGCTACCAGTTGAAATCCCCCCTCCTCTATTCCCATGTTCTACTCTCTATGTCTCTCTTTGGATCAAAAGAAATGAAGAAGATTGGAAGAACTTACAAAGCTTTCTCTAGTATGATTGATTTTTGTGCTCTAATGCAAAGCCTAGTAGTTTATATCTTTGTAGCTTCTTATTATTTGCCTTTTTCTGATATGTATGGTTCCACTCTCAGAGGCATAATGGTATGCACTCAGGAGGAGGAGGAGGAGATGGAAAGTCTAAACCCAGACGGATACCATTTTGGCTTCTCATATATTGGTTAAATGATTAATTGGTTTGGTTTGCCCGAGAATACGAGGCTTTGCCTTCTCTTGCGGGTGTCTACTTCGTTTTGACCGCTCATCACCTACTTTGTTGGAACACCCTTCTTTGCTCATTGTCAATTTTCTTTTACTAAATTTTGATTTTGTTGACTCGCAATGCAATTTCCCCAAAATATAAGGAAATGATATTTTTTTTAGCGTCCGGGATGAGTGGCCAAAATTTGTTATTTCTAAAGTTATCAATTTGTATGTATGGTTGGTGGGATAAGCGGACCAGTAAATAGACCGTGAGTCTATAACTGACAGCTGTCTTTAGTCTTATATCGATAAAGTATCGGAGTTAAGACTGGACTAAATATGATGACTGTCGTAAACCCAACAACGAGACTTTTTTTCGGAGAACTGAGAAAAATAAAATCCTAGGATCGAATGGGCTGCGGGCCACAGGCATTCAAAAATAATATCGTGCTGAATTAGGAGTATCACATTGTAACTTCTAAATTGTTGGAGCTTGATCCAAGATTGACTCGAATTTGGTTCGAGCTCAAGTTTAACAATTCAGATCTAAATTATTTGATTTTAATTTAGATGATAGAATGAATTCTTGATTCGATTTAGTTAAAATCTAATAAGCCAACGTAAAATCAAAATTTTAAAAAAACCAATTCTGAGAAAATAACATAATTTTAGAAAATAATTATACCAAATCTCGTCCAAATAAAAAATATTACTGCTCATAAGTATGATTAATTAAAATATAAATAGAAATATTTCTAACTCTTTTATACAGATAACAGCTCTCAATTTTGAATTCTATAATATTTTTCTCCTCTAAAATTTTATTATTTATTTTCACTTAATAAGTTATACTGATTAAAACATTGAAGGAACTGTCTTCGTTTTACGAAAACTAACTCAGTGAATTCAATTTTAAAAGGTTTTCCGATTCGAAAGCAACGATGAGATTCAATTACATCAGAAGTGATACCGCTTCGCCACACATGAGATCACCAAAAAATTTATACCCACCGAAGGTTCCCTATTATTGAAAGACTTTGAGATCTATCAACATGGAAAAACTAACAATTCAGATCTGCACTTCGCCGTCGTTCCGGCCGCACCACGAGCCTCAACACCTGCTTCCGCCTAGTCTTCAACATCATCGATGGCGACGGCAATGGCGAGATCACCATCAGCAAACTCCACTACAAAACTTTGCTGCCTCAATGAACATGCGCTGCTGCTGCACGTACACCGCATCACGCCGCACCACTTCCTCGCTGCCGGACTATAGAAAGGCCGGCCTCCCTACCGCCTTGGTCAGCTGTGACGCCCCACCGACAGTTCCTCGCAGGCAGGATGACCGAGCCGAGGAACGAAGTCCGGCCATGGCGCGGGTGAAGAGAGGATAAGAAAGGCTACGGGGTGGAGGAGAAAAACAAAAGGGGGGAGCTGTTTTGGTTGTGTTGGAGGAGAGAAAAGAGCGCACACGCTGCTGCTTCTTCGGCCTTCACCGCAACCAGCCCGCCTTTTGCGCCCTACTCCGCATCGCCATTGTAGCCTCCCTGCTCGGCGGCCCGATCCGCCGATCTACTCCTCGCGAGGCCGTCTCTTCGGATCCGTCCACTCAAGTTTCCTCCATTTCGGCCTTTACATTCCAGTCACTTGGCTACACCGAGCTCCAGCTTAGAGCCCCACCACACCTCATCGGAGACCGTCCGCTGCTAACTTTTGTGGCCGTCCAGCCATAGTTGCTCGGATCGAGCCATAAGAAGCAAGGAGAAGGCAGCTCGGACCAGACCCATAAGTGGAGGAGAGCCGGAGCTTGTCTGTTGTGGGCTTAAGCGATAAAAATAAAAAAAAACAGAAAGGAATGAACAGGAAGATATTGGTAACTCAAAACCATTCTCCTTTTTCTCTCCGGGCCTGTTTGTTTGGATTCCGGATTTAGGAATTGTGGAATCGTAGGAATTGAGTGATTCCAGGAAATTGAAGGAATTGAGGGAATTAGATAATTACAGTGTTTGGATGAGTATTTACTGTAGGGAATTGGTAATTGGTCAATTCCTTTCCGTTGTTTGGTTGACGAATGGAATTGATCAATTCCATAATATATTAGAAAATACATCTTAGTAAGTTAATACAAAAATCCACCCAAATTGAATAGACAATCATGCTACCACGCCAAACAATCCTTGTGAATAACAGAAACAAGTCCTATTATCAAGTTAGTGCCAACCCGTGGGAGGCTTCTTATCGCGCCTAGTTTCAAATTCCATTGGCAAAACCGAAGTGCCATCAAGGCTTGAGAGCAAGTGCCAAGTCGAAACTCGCCAAAGATTGTCAGGACAAATTTCGGCTTCGACTCATGCTGAAGAAGGCCCCCAACTTTCCGGAGTTGTCTGCTCTTGTCTTCACTGTGGTCAGGTCATCCGATGCAAATACAAATTCAACAGTGATTTTATTTTCATTTGTAGAGAATTTGCCCGTAATTTCTGCAAGCTCTGATGGAGACGAGCTCTCGAATCGTGGGAGGCAGGCGCTCCGGCACTCCGGCACACTGATTCAGGGCAGCGGAGAAGGCGAGCTTGGTGGAGAAGACGAGCTCGGTGTGGAGAAGACGAGCTCGGCGGAGAAGACGAGCTCGGGGGAGAAGACGAGCTCGGCGGAGAAGACGAGCTCGGCGCGGAGAAGACGAGCTCGGCGGAGAAGACGAGCTCGGGCGGAGAAGACGAGCTCGGCGGAGAAGACGAGCTCGGCGGAGAAGACGAGCTCGGCGCGGAGAAGACGAGCTCGGCGGAGAAGACGAGCTCGGCGCGGAGAAGACGAGCTCGGCGGAGAAGACGAGCTCGGGGGAGAAGACGAGCTCGGCGGAGAAGACGAGCTCGGCGCGGAGAAGACGAGCTCGGCGGAGAAGACGAGCTCGGGGGAGAAGACGAGCTCGGCGGAGAAGACGAGCTCGGCGCGGAGAAGACGAGCTCGGCGGAGAAGACGAGCTCGGGGGAGAAGACGAGCTCGGCGGAGAAGACGAGCTCGGCGGAGAAGACGAGCTCGGCGCGGAGAAGACGAGCTCGGCGGAGAAGACGAGCTCGGGGGAGAAGACGAGCTCGGCGGAGAAGACGAGCGCGCGGAGGAGAAGAAGAGACAGGCTCGGGCGGAGAAGACGAGAGAAGACGAGGTGGAGAAGACGAGGGGGGCGTGGGGGGGGAGGGGAAATCGACGAAACCGAGCGTGCTACAGTAACCGGGAATTGAAATCCCGAATCGGCGTTTTCCGTCGATTTTGAGAGGGAATTAAAACGGGGAATAGGGGGAATTGGGAAATAACCGATTCCCCCGATTCCGGGTCCGGAGAATCGAAACAAACACCGGAATGGAGGGAATTGGGCTCTCAATTCCCTCCATTCCTCCGATTCCCGGTTCCGGGAATCCAAACAAACAAGCCCTCCGTGTCTCTCTCTTGTTCCTTGTTCCCGCAGGGTACCCTCAGCTGCTGTTATGATTGTACTCTGTTGTTTTATTGACCTAATTGTATTTTGAATTTAAATTTTTTTAAAAATTTAAATTAACTTAAATTATATTAAAAAATAAATTAGTAGACTTAATTCTTTTATAAATTTATCTTCTATTAGAAGATTTAAATTAATAAAATTTTTATTTAAGTCAGTCTCATATTTTAACTCAAACTCAATTACCTTACATCTATAAATATTATATTTATCTAAAGATTTTACTATAGTAAAAAAAAAGACATAAATCAAAACTCTCAAAACGTCTTATGACGGCTAAATTACTTAGTTTTATATAAGAGTTAATAATATTAGAGTTTCGCATCCATCATTGTAATCTCCTCTTCCTTTCTCATCAATGCAATATCCTCCGGATCGCCTTCGTAAGTAGAGTAAGTCGCAGACCGAATCACATAAATCTCTTATGTGTTATTTTTCTTCTTTTCTATTTTTCTTTTACATCATGAATTATAATGGATATCGATATTTAGCACAACCAACTGATATCAAAGTATGGTTTAATATGTCAACTATGAAGTTCGATGTAGAAAATTCAATGGAAAAAAAAAATTTCCTATTTGGCAAATAAAAGTTCGTGTAATTCTTACTCAACAATGGTTGAAAAACACATTGGAGGATGTCAAGTATGAAGATGTCACCGAAAGTGTCTGAAAAAATCAGAAGGCTCAGTGTACATAACATAATCATCCCCAATGTCACCAATGAGGTACTCTATTGATTTCTTGATGAAACATCACCTTTAGAGCTATAAAAAAAGTTGGAGAAATAATATATGAGTAAGTCTATCTCAAATCGAGTTTATTTAAAGCAGAAATTTTTCAATTTTCGAATGAGAGAATATACGAATATAGTTGATCATCTTAATATTTTCAATAAACTAGTGTCTCAAGTATTAAGTATTAATGTTAAAATTAAAAATAAAAATAAGATAATTATTTTATTATCGTTTTTACCTCCTTCTCTTGAGAAACTGAAGACTACTCTCATATATGGTAAAAATTTAAAATTTGACGATATTTCTACTGCCCTTTTATCTAATGAATATTTAAAGAAGATTGAAGTAGATGTATCACACTCAGAAGCATTGATTGTCAGAGGTTGTACCAAAAAAAGATCAAAGACAGGTCGTTCTAGATCTAAATTCAAAAAAAAAAAATTACATGTATTGCAAGAAAATGAGACATGTAATTAAAGAGTATTGGAAGCTAAAAGCAAAGAAAGAGAAAAAATCTCAGTTTAAAAAGCAAGCTAAAAAATAAATGTTAGTTGCTAAAGGGAGTTCTGATGATGATTATGGTAATGTTCTCTCTATTAGTTCTGATTTTGATCGTTATCATGATGTTTGGATTCTTAATTACGGTTGTTCTTACCACATATATCTCAATAAATATTAGTTTGAAGACTACAAGTCTTACGATGATGGTTTAGTTTTGATGAGTAATAATAATTCATGCAAAACTATTAGAATTGAAATAATCAAAATTAAGATATTTAATAATATTATTAGAACTCTTACTCATGTTAGACATGTTCCTGATTTGAAAAAAAATTTAGTCTTTTTGGATGCTTTGGATTTAATTGGTTATAAGTATTTTGCTGAAGGTGAAGTTCTTAAGGTTGTTAAAGGCTCATTGATAATGACAAAGGGCCTAAAATATAAAAATTTGTATGAGCTAGTAGGAAAAATTATTGAAGAAGGAGCAGCAATTTCTCAAGTTTTTTCTGATATAACACACTTGTGGCATATATGTCTCGGTAATATGAGTGAGTAAAGTTTAATTGAGCTCAACAAAAAAAAAATACTGAAAGGTCTCAACTCATGCAAATTTAATTTCTACGAACATTGTATTTATGGCAAACAATCCAAGATAAAATTTAACACAAGTACTCATTGCACTAAAGACTTAATTAATCATATTCATTCTGATGTGTGATACTCTCATATTCCATAAAAAACTGATGCTCATTATTTTGTTAATTTTATTGATGATTTTTTCAGAAAAATATGGATTTATTTTTTGCATCACAAATCCGAAGTATTTTCTGTTTTCCAAAGTTGGAAAACTTTAGTTGAAAAAAGGACTAGCAAACAAATCAAATACCTTAGACATAGTACAAATTAATAGAGTTCCTCAAATTCTGTGAAGATGAAGGCATCGAATGTCACTCTACCATCTCAAAAAAATCTAAACAAAATGGTGTGGTTAAAAGAAAGAACAGAATTTTGTTGGAGAAAGCACGTAATATACTTAGTGCAACTAATTTCGATAAGGATTTTTTGATAGAAGCAGTCAATACAGTATATTTTATTGTGAATCGCTCTTCTTAGATAGCCATTGATTACAAAACTTCTGAAGATGTATGAATTGGTGAACCTACAAATTATTCTTCTTTAAATATTTTTTGTTGTCTTACTTACGTGTATGTCATCAAAGATAAGTTAGATGCACATTTCAAAAAGTGTATTTTTCTCGGTCATGCCAAAAGTGTTAAGGATTATCATTTGTGGGATTCTACTATTTTTAATATAATTATTGAGAGAGATGTAGTATTTGATGAAAGTGTTATGCTAAAATCTCTCAAGAAAGACCTCAATGATATAATGCAAGTGAAGGTGGAGTATATAGTTTCTTTAAAAGAAGATATTCAGGGTGTGTCAAACTCTCAAGAAAATTCTAAGAATCAAATTTCTAAGAAGACTCCATTTCGAAGATCTCATAGAAATATAAAGCTTCCCAAAAAGTATGATTTTGAAAATATGATAGCTTTTGCTTTATTTACCGACAATGGTGATCCTTTCTCATATAAAGAAGCAGTGCAAGATAAAAATTCTTTTCAGTGGCAAGTTGTTATTAATGAAGAGATGAATTTCCTTCAAAAGAACCATATTGGGATTTGGTGAAATTACCAGAAGGTAAAAGAGCAATTGGCTGCAAGTGGATATTTCGAAAGAAAGAGAATTTCTCTGAGATAGATGGTATTAAATTTAATGCCCGTTTAGTTATAAAAGGATATTCACAAAAGGAGGGTATTGACTTTGATGAATTTTCTCTCTTATGGTTAAACACACATTTATTCATTTTTTACTTGTTTTAGTTGCTTTTCATAATCTTAAGTTAGAACAACTTGATATCAAAATCGCCTTTCTGCATGGAAAATTAGAAGAACAATTTTTTATGCAACAACCTGAAAGGTTCATCCAAGAAGGCAAAAAAAATTATATCTACAAGTTGAACAAATCACTTTATGGTTTGAAACAGTCTCCAAGCAATGGTAAAAAAGGTTTGATAGTTTTATATTGGGACAAGATTTCATCCATTGCAAATATAATTGCTGCATCTATTTTAAAATACATGCCAATAATTTATTTATTATATTACTTATTTATGTTGATGATATGCTTATTGTTATTCAAGACATATCTCTAGTTAATGATCTAAAGCTTAGAATGAAAAAAGAATTTGAGATAAAAAATTTAGCTGCTGCAAGAAAAATTTTTAGTATGAAGATTGATTGAGATCGAAAACATGACAAGTTATGACTCAAACAGAACAAATATCTTGAAAAGATTATTTCTCGTTTTCGCATGCAGAATTCAAAATTCATTAGTACTCCTTTGACATTTCACTTTAAGTTTTCTAATTAATTATGTCCTTCTACAAATAAGGAGTATGCATACATAGAGAACATCTCATTCTCAAGTGATGTTGAAAGTTTAATGTATGCTATGGTATGCGCAAGACCTGATATTGCACAAACAGTCAGTATTATTAGTTGTCACATGGCAAATTCAGGAAAAAAATATTGATAAACTGTGAAGTGATTATTAAGATATATCAAAGTACTTTTAATATTGACTTATGTTTCAATAGAAACATAGTTCAAGCTGTCAAAATTATTGGCTACATCGATTAGACTATGTTGGAGATCTTGATCGACAATGATTTCTCATTGGTTATCTTTTCACTCTTTGTGGTGGACTTATTAGTTGGAGGTATACCTTACAGTTAATTGTGACATTATGTATAACAGGGTTTGAGTATATGACAGCTACAGAAGTAATCAAAGAAACTATATAACTAAAAGAATTAGCAAATAAAGTTGATTTTTCTCAATGTGTTCTTTCTATTTTTTGCCGACCGTCAGAGCGTCATATACCTTACGAAGAACGAAATGTACCATCCCAAATCAAAACACATAGATGTCCGATTTCACTTTATTCGGGACATTATTGAAGACGACGAGATTTCTTTATAAAAGATTCATATTTTAAGAAATTCTACCGATATATTGACGAAGGTAATTCTGATTGATAAGTTCAAGAACTTAATCAATGTTTAAAATCATTGATCTTGCCCTATGAGGTAATGACAAATACATCTGTTAAAAATTTAAATTCAAAAAAGAAAAGGATTCGAGCCAATGTGGAAATTGTTGACTTAGTTGTGTCTTGAATCCAAATTTTTCGGAGAGTTCTACTTAAATTAGAATTCATATTAGGAAGTAATTTAGTGAGTCTAATCTTTTTCTGGATTTGTCTTCTACTAAAAGACTTGAATTTGTAGAATTCTTATTTGATTCAGCTTTCTATTTTGACTCAAATTCAAGTATACCACATTTATAAATACTTTATTCATCTAAGAATTTTAATATAGTAAAATAAAGAAACATAAATCAAAATTCTAAAAATATCTTGTGATGACTAAGTTACTTAATCTCTTATAAAAATTGGTAATATTGAAATTTTGCCTTTATTATTATAATCTTCTTTTCGTTTTTTATCAATAAAATATCTTTCATATCGCGTTCGTCAGTGAAGTAAGTCGTAAATCGAAATATATAAATCTTTTGTATATTTTTTTTTATTTTTCTTGTGCACCATAAATTATAATGGAGATCGATATTTAGCACAATATTATCCAACATCATGCACGACACTGCTTTTCTATTAAACTCTAGCCCCATGGCCTTTCTCACAGTCCAGCAAATCTCTAAGGCCCCGTTTGATTTAGGATCAGAATCAGCTCATTTCAAAATTATTTTTTTATAAAATTAATATTACTTATTTTACAATATTATTAAATTAAATTATTATAAAAAATTAAATAATTTTTTAAATTTTAAATTATTATTAATTTATAATAGTGATTTATTTTTCTAACAAAGTGCTGAGTGCACAGGACCTCCACAGTCCATTCCCACTGAGCGGCCAGTCGCCACTCTCAGATCTGAGTTTTAATCTCCATGGCGCTCCTCGTGGAGAAGATCCTCTCCGGCCAGGAGTACAAGGTTAAGGACAAGTCTTAGGCCGACTTCAACCGCCACAAGATCGAACTCGCAGAGGTGAAGATACTCGGTCTCATGTCCTCCCGCTCCAGCATGCCGCCGGCTCCCTTCATGACCTCCAACCCTAAGATTGTCATCCTCCTCAATGCCAAAAGCCTCGTCAACCTCTTCGATGTCTCAAGGTCGAGATAGGCGTCTTCACCGGCACTACGAGATCTCAACAAGCTCACCGGGGCCCACCTTGATCTTTCCGAACCCGAGCAAGCCTTCCCTCCATTCCGGCCTCATGCGAGAACCGGAAACCGTCCACTCCGGCCGCATCTTGCCGCCAGAGAGCTCCACTTTGGCCTCATTCCACAATCCCACCAGAGCCTCCTACTGCTTCGATGACGTTCTACCGGACTCGGCCACACATTTGAAGTCGAGGAGGAGCAATAGGGCGTTGCTCGAGGTGAAGAAAAACAGAAAAAGAAGAGTAAGGACGAAGAGGGGTGATTAAATAAAAAAAGGAAAAGGCGCATGCTTGTGGCTGCCAGCTGTGCAGGAAGGGGGAAATTTCTTTGCAAGCCCACGTGGGGGAGGGATTTTGTAGTAAAAAAAAAATTCGAAAAGTCAAAATCTTGCCTTGTTGTCAGGAGGGTGATGATGGGAAAGTTAAAAAAGCAAAAGTTATTTACTGTCGAGCTGTACAGCAATAGTAACAGTGAAAAGAGAGGCCAGATGGAGGTTAGGTGTGGAGCGGATGCAGCAATAATAACAGTATTTTTCGCTTTCATTGTACCTCCAAGGTTATTCGAGGTGTATTAAATTCAAAATCAAAAGCTGTATTATTATATCTGATTAATTTATTATTTAAATATATGGAAAATAATTAGATTATTTTATATTATTTTAAAAATAAATTATTTTATTTATTTATATATTTATTAAAATTTTAATAAATAATATATCTAAGAGGTTAAAAATTTTAAAAAATCTAAACCATTCACGAATCAGATTAACATGCGAATACTAAAAATTTGATCATATTATTTTTTTATATTTAATCTTAATCATGAGGTTAAATTTGATTTTGATTTCAAATCTGACGGTGTCTAGTAACATGGTCAAACAGAAAAGCACAATTATTTTAATGAAAATCGGAAAAAAAAAATTTAAACTTAAGTATACAATTAGAGAGATTTTTTTTATAAATTTGTATTTCTATATGGCTCAATCTGATTCTTCTTCTTTTTTGGCCTTATTTTAGTGACAAAAATAAAGAAAAATTGGAGTTTATTAGAAGACACATAAGCGATGAGTTGTTGACTAAAAAGTTCGCAATGATTTAGGAAGAGAAGGCTAACACTGCATTTAAGTAATCTAATATTCTTCTTTTCGAGTCAAAGTGATATTTAATATTAAATTTTCATTGTCTTTCTTCTCATGATTTAGAATGTGAATTTTTTAAATTTATTCATTAAAATTTTAATAAATATTATATCTAAGAGCATAAAAGTCTAAAAAAATTTAAATCATTCACTAATCAGACTAGCATCCAAACACCAAAAATTTGATCAGATTATCTTTTTGTATTTTAGTCTTGATCATGAGATTAAGCTTGACCTTGATTCAGAACCAAACGGTGCTTAGTAGCATGGCCAAGCAGGAAATCACAATTATTCTTGTGAAAATCGAAAAAAAAAATCTTGAACTTAAGTATAAAATTTGAGTGAATTTTTTTATAAATTTGTATTTCTATATGACTCAATCTGATTCTTTTTCTTTTTGGCCTTATTTTAGCGATAAAAATAGAGAAAAATTAGGGTTTATTAAAAGACAAATCAACAATGAATTTTTGACTAAAAAGTTTGCAATGATTTGAGAAGAGAAGACTAACACTACATTTTAAGTAACCTAATACTCATTTTTTTCAAGTCAAAGTGGTATTTAATATTAGTTTTTCATTGTCTTTCTTCTCATGATTTAGAACGTGAATTTTTTTGTATTACCTTTAGGATCTAATGACCATCTAATTATTCATAAATCGAGTTAAAGTTTGATAAAATGATATTGATGTATGTTAAACATATGGTATATTAAGTTAATATATAATTTTTTAATATAATTTGGCTTGGGATTGTTGATTTTTATTGGGAATATGTATTTATTATTAAACGTTAATAACTTCTTGAAATTTATTATAGTTATGATTTAAGAGTCTAATCTCTTTCATCTTATTAGTTGTAAAACTTAAGAGATAGAACTTCATAGTTAATTAATGTTTTGATATAATGAGTGAATTTTATTTAAGTTTGATTCAATACTCAAGCATGATTAGACTAAAGCCAATATAAGTTATTATTTTTAGTGTTGAGTTACTTTATTTAAAAATATGTTTGGACAATTATGAATTGTAATTGAGATTTTATTTAGTAAATTAGATTTGGACGAGCCTTGAAATTCTTATTTGTGATCTATTTTGCATTTTTCTCGTCAAATAAGAGAATGAGAAATTTTCATTAATGTTTAGTGACATTTTAATATGCTAAAATAATTTAATTATGACCTAATTCATCAATAATGACATTTATTAAATCATAATCGAGCTCAATCGATTCAAAATACAATTTTATTAAACTCTAAATTTTAATCATTTTAAAACCAAACCTAATATCAAAATCCAAATCAAAACCCTTCTTCTTCTTTTTTCTCTTCAACTCACAAATCTTGATCCTAATGTCGCTCGCCAAACTCGCGCCACCACCAAACCCGCGTCACTATCGGACCCGCATCGCCGTCGAGTCATGTGCAGTCATGCGCACTGCCTGCGGGTAGCGGTGCCACACACATTGTCGTGCCACTGGCGCCACCATGCTGCGTGGACTCGCGCCACTGTTGAACCCGCATTGTTGCCGGGTCTTGTGTAGTCAAGCTGCGCGCAGTTGTGTGCACTGCTCGTGCGCAGTGCTTGCACGCCGCGGTGCATAGTACTGCTGCGTATTGGCACCGTATGCCACCGACGTCAGCCACCCCTTTGTGGGTGCCTCACTGTGGAGTCATTACCGACTGCCGATGAGCAGCTTGCTGCTCTACGGAGAAAAAGGACGAAGGTTTTGCAAAAAAAAAACTCTCTAATTCCTCCATTCTCAACAAAATATTTCAAATTAATATAATATCTAAGAATATTCTTATGATATATTTGATTCTTATTAAATTTTTATTGAATTTTATTTAAATTTAAATTATTATTTTTCTCCAAAATATTATGAGAATTATTATATTTATAAAATATTTAATATGGAGTTATCACAAAAATAAAAACAAAAGAAAATAAAGAAAACAAACTTTATTTATCTCGAAGTCCGATGATCGTTTCAAAACTTCTCATTACTTTATACGCTCTCACAATGATTATTTTCTGATTTTTCTTACCTTCAAATAATTCTCTATCCAAAACAAAATTTAGCAAGGATTTATTATTTTTCTGTCACAAATAACGTATAATTTATTATTAAATTTTAATTAACTGATAATAAATAATTACTTTCTACGTATATCGGAATGATCATTGGCAATTAAATAGTGGATACAAGTAATGGGCACTTACATGGCCCCGGAGGTCGGTCCCTTGATGCGCTTCCTGAAGAAGGTCGGCGAGGACATCGGCAAGGGACAGCCAAGGAGTGGAAGGGACTACGCGTGACTGTCAAGCTCACCGTCCGGAACAGCCAGGCCAAGGTCTCCGTCGTCCCTTCTGCTGCCGCCGTCGTCATCAAGGACCTCAAGGAGCCCGAACGCGATCGGAAGAAGACGAAGAATATTAAGCACACAGGCAACATCTCCTTGGATGATGTGATCGAGATCGCGCGGATCATGAGGCCCAGATCCATAGCCAAGGACCTCCCCGGCACCATCAAGGAGATAGTGGGCACCTGCGTGTCAGTTGGATGCACGGTTGAAGGCAAGGATCCCAAGGACCTCCGGAGCGAGATCACGGAAGGCGACGTCGAGGTTCCTCTCGAGTAGTGAGCTCCTTCCCTCCTTCCTTCGTTTGATGCTATTTTTGTTGAGGTTGATTGCAGTTTTCCTTGGAAACCATTCGGTCGGCGAATTTCAATGGGTATCGGTGTGGATTCTGTGCAATGTAATCTTGCATTATGGCCGTTCTATTTTAATCCGATGCACACCACCTTGGGAGTGTTTTGTGAGATTTGTGTGGCATTCCTGCTGATGTTTGTGTTCATGGTAAAGCTGAGATTTTGGAATTTGATATGGCGAAGAACTTGGGAAACCAGGAACACCAGCGTGCTTCTTTGTTGAAAAATGATGCATTTATCCGCATTTCGCAACAAAAATGGAACCAATTGTCCTTCAGTTGTTTGATTTTGATGTCCTAATTTGAGTGCTCCTCTTTGAAATAAAATGCTACATCTCCCCCGAGTTAGTAAGAGAGTTCAATAGACGAGAGTTCTTTTTTCTCAATTTTTACAAAAAGAACCCTAAGAATTTGAATTTGAATGTCTCCTCTTCTCTCCATTTCTGTGTTTGTTTTAATTTCCAAAACTGAAATAAAAAAATCGGTTATTTCTCAATTTTTCTTTATTCCGGTTTTTAATTCCCCAAAAAACGAGGGGAAATCACCGATTTTCGTAATTTCCCTTCGTTTTTCGCTGCAGCACCCTCGGCTATTTCCCACGAATTCCTCCGCATTCCCGATCTCGTCCAGCTATTCTTCTTCTCCGACAAGATTCCGCGGTGTGTCCAGCCTCGTCTTCTTCTCCGACGAGATCGATCTCGTCCAGCTTCGTCTTCTTCTCCGACGAGATCGTTCTCCGACGAGATTCCGCGGTGTGTCCAGCCTCGTCTTCTTCTCCGACGAGATCGATCTTGTCCAGCCTCGTCTTCTTCTCCGACGAGATCGTTCTCCACCGATCTTTCCGCGGTGTGTCCAGCCTCGTCACATCACTGTCCCAGATTTCTGGTCCAGTTGGAGCTCATCCGCTTTGTGTTGCTGCCCGTTCTTGCTCGTTCTTATTTATATGAGTTCTTAGAATCCTGCTCATTCTATTGCTCTTGAAAGATATGGATTTGTGGTTGTCATTTGCTTCCATGTCTGCATTGAGTTATGTATATGGCAAGGAATGCACCAATGGTCTCACAGAGCTTTCCTCAGCTGTCTGAGCTCAGCTGAGCAGCAGCAATAATGAGACATGGAAGGCAGAGCATCTCTACCGGAGCGATGATTCAGCTTGGATGGAAGGCAGAGCATCTCTACCAGAGCATCTCTACTCCGAGCGATGATTCAGCTTGGATGGGTTTGCTTCCACGGAAGCTTCTGAATGATGGAGCCACTCCAAGTAAGGAATTTGATTGGGCCATGCTCTACTGGAGTATTAAGAATTCACATGGAATTAATGTTATACAGCAAGGAGGAGATTTTCTCATGGAATTAATGTCCGTTTGGATCCTGATTCAATTTATGGGCATGCTCAACAGACCAATTTGGAGTATTTGTTGATGTTGGATCCAGATAACCTGGTTTGAAGCTTTCGGAAACAGGCTGGTTTGTGATCTACTTTCCATTAATCTCGTAAGTTTGAGTTATGTTTAATTAAATATCAAATATTCGCAAGGTAATGGTAAGTGAGACGAGGTTTCAGCTCGTTTGTATAGTTTGTAAACTCAGCTTTGATTGAAAGTGGATTAATTTTTGACTTAGTTTATTAAATTTATTATATTTCTGTATTTATTTATATATAAATTAAATATTTTTTGTAATATGTTAATTCTCAATTCTCTACAGTAAAAATTCATTCAAATACAAGAATTTAACAATTTATGGAATTGATCAATTCCATTTGTCAACCAAACAACAGAATTTAGAATTTAGGAATTGGCCCATTCTCATTCTCTACAGTAAATATTCATCTAAATACTATAATTATCTAATTCCTTCAATTCCTTTAATTTTCCGGAATTACTCAATTTCCATAATTCCACAATTCCTAAACTCGGAATCGAACCAAACGCGTCCAAAGCTACCGTTGCCTAATACCTCCGCGGACGCCCCAAACAGATCCTGCAGCACAAACCTCTCCCTGTCCTCCCTCACAAACAACAGCGTTCCCCGCTCGTATTCCTCGGCTGCTGCTGCTGCTGCAGCAGCGGTGGCTATGGTGGCTGTGGCTTTCTTCACGTAGCCACCATGCTCATCCCATACTGTCTGTTCTATTCCCTTCTTCTTCTTGTGTTTTGCTACTGCCGGAACTCAGCCAAGTTGATCCTTCCTTTCTTGCTGTTAACATTTTCATTGGTCACTGTTTGATTTGAGATTATTTAAATTAATTTTAATCGGCTAATAGACTTGTGGAAAATCCGTAAATTTTTTTTCAAAATCATCTTTATATTTGTTTCATATGATCTAACTAATTTTTTTATATAAATAATTTAATATAACGGTAAATTAGAGCCGTAATAATAATAAATAGACAAACTTGAATTAAAATAAAATATAGTAATTCAAAATAAAAAAATACTCGATCGTATTGTTCACATGCACTCTGTAAACGCATAACACTTATAATCGAATAAAAATTTAATAGGTAAACGGCGACAATGAGTCGGAGCAACGAGTGGGGAGCGGCAAAAGCTTCTTTAGAAAACAACAACATGAAAAAAAAAAGAAGATTAATTTAAAAAGTCAATTTCTTAATTTGTCTCAATTCTATTCGTTTAGTTGCTAGTCGAAATGGGGAATGGGATGATCCCATACTAGTTTAAAACCAAACGGGCTCTCGGGTTTTTGCATGCGACTCCAAGGGGCGGGCCGCACAGATTTTTGTTGCCTGCAATAGATAAACTTTTGTGGTTCTCAATGGATTGCAACCATTCTGTTTTTGGTTTTCTGCAGATAATCTTGTGTTGATGCACAAAGGCATGAATTCAGATGATGGTGAATAGAAGAGGGAAGCTTGCCTGAATGAACTGACGTCCATTCTGTTGAGACCATCCGGAATCTACCCGCTGAGATTGTTGTTGGACACGTTCAGCAGCTGCAAACCTCGCTGCTGCAAGTTGGGTATTCCACCGTCGAAGCTGTTGTCGTCCAGCCTCAGCTCCATCAGCCTCGGCATCCAGGTAAGCGACGGCGGGATCGGCCCACTGAACTGATTCATGTGCAGATGCACTCTTCTCAGTGACCCCAAGCCTTGGAATGGCTCATCAGGGATCTGACCCGAGAGGTTGTTCATCGACAGGTATATCGATCTCAGACCTCTAAGATTCCCGATGCTTGGCATGGGCCCCTGGAAGCTGTTGTTCTTGAAGCTGCAGGCCAGTGATTCTATCCGAGTTTAGAGTCCCAGATAGGCTCATGTTCTCCAGCAGCAAGCCTAGCACGCTGCCACTGCTGCAAATGACGCCAGTCCACTTTGCCTTGTTTCCTATACAAGGGCCCGAGCAAGTGATCCAATCTTGGAGAAAACCATCGTTATCTGCGACACTGCCTTTGAAGCCGAGGAGAATGTCGGCGTCCGATGCGGCCGCTAACGTTGCCACTGCTGCAAGCCAGTAGATGATCCCCGAGAGGAGGAGGCGGCGAGCCGGATGACCCAACATCGGAAGGGAGCAAGGAATGTTGGCAGCAGTTGATGCCCTCTTTGATGCAAATTAAAGGATTTATTTAAAAGGGGGAGTAGCATTAAGAGAAAGACGAAGTGAGCCAGCCGGGACCAAGGCTGGACACCGACGGAGTCCGCAATGCTCGTCCCCTGTCGATTTCCTCCTAGTAGTTTTCATCATTAACATGACGCTTGACTAGTTCACAGGATCTCTGGTTAATAGTTGTCTTCGCCTTGTTAACATCGCCATGCTCATGCCTGACAAATTTTTCTTGCCAATCTTCTTGTCATATTATCAAATTCATTGTAGTTTGAGCAATGAAATAAAGAAGCGGCCAAAGTTCTTGAATTGGAAATTCTGTTGCATTCTATTTATTACAAATTATGAACTTATTTTGTAAATATAGACATCAAAATATAAAGGAACATATTCGATAAATCTTCGTGCCTCTCTATTTTTTAAAAAGAATTGGTGAACAAAAAGCATTTTTTTTCTTCTAAAAATGGTGTTCGAGTGACTGATATTTTTGAGATAAAATGGTACAATACAATTTACTAGAATTAAATTCTTCATTTTATCTCACAGCTGCAAAGAATGAAGCACGATCACAGCGACCTTTCATCCGAAAGAATCCTGGAGGCCTCGGCCTGCGAAGACCTGATCGGACAGCTCGGCGAGTATGGCATTCACAGTCAGCAGCGCAACACTTGACCCGGCGATGACGGCCAGAACTACGCCGGTAGTCCCTACCACCTTCCCGAACGCCGGCCACTCGATCTCCCTCACCTCCTCCGCAACGCCTCCCAGCACATCTCCTACTCCTCCCTTGTCCCTTCTCGCTGTCATTATCTCCTTCAGTTCCGCCACCGTTGCTGCGGAATCTCGCTCTTCTTCCCCGGCCGTGTCCTTCTTCTTCTCCTCCTCATCTTCTTCCGCCAGTGGGGTTTCTGTGGCGCCGTTTTCTGTGGCGGAGGTGGAGAAGCGGGTTATGAGACGTCGGAGAGAAGAAGGTGCGGGAGACAATATCGGGCGGATGTGTAGCGCAGCAGCATGTGCTGATCTGAGACGGACGGCAGGCGGCGGCGGCGAAGGCTTGGGGATAAGGCGAGGAACCAGGGAGAGCACCTCCATTGATTGATTGGAGATTGGGAGGAATGGAGAGTGAGCCAGCGAGGACCAAGTGGGATGGGATCAGGGCCGTTGATTGACGATGGAATCAAAACAAAAGCCGACGTGGCGGATTGTAATTGGCTCAAGGACATCAACTAGAGTCCTCTCTATTCTTCTGTCTCGCTCTCTCCAGAGGAGAGAATGGCAGAAAGTGGAGCTAATCCGTTGATGGCGGCGACCGACGGCGACGACGAGGAAAGCCTGATCGAGATCCTAGAGGCATCCGACGGACCGATCGATTTCTTGAGATATGTCAACTTCGTCCGGGACCCGGCCGCCGGCGCGATCGCCACCTTCGAGGGCACGACCCGCGACACCTTTGAGGGGAAGCGCGTGGTGGAGCTCCGCTACGAGGCCTACGTCCCCATGGCCTCTCGCCAGCTCCGCGCCATCTGCGCCGCCGCACGGTCGTCGTGGCAGCTCCGGCGGGTGGCGGCCGCACACCGGCTGGGGACGGTGGGAGTAGGAGAAGCGAGCGTATTCGTGGCGGTGTCGGCGGTGCACCGGGTGGATGCGATGGAGGCTTGCCGTTACGTAATCGACGAGGTGAAAGCTTCGGCGCCGATCTGGAAGAAGGAAGTGTACGAGGACGGCGAGGTCTGGAAGGAGAACAAGGAGTTCTTCGCGGAGACTGCACCGCACGGTCGTTGCAGCTGCGGCCATAAATCAAGGATCAGTGCAGAAACAGTGCCTGCCCGCGATCAATAACCAAAATCACAGAAACCGGTTGGAGACTTCACTTGTGACGAAAAAAAAAAACAGAGTTTGAGCTGATGTGATCTAAAATTTTACAAATTCGAAGAAGAAGAAGAGAAGAAGAAGAAAGGGAATAAATTTATGCTATTATATCTAAAAAACCGCTTTTATTTGAGTGTTCATTGTGTACCTTGGATGATCGTTTAGAAATGTAGATAGTAGGATTCAGTCAGTTCCATCTAAATCAGGCTGATCTCTGACTGCAGTATAGCTGTTTGCTGCATGTGAATTAGGTTCTAAGCGCAAACAGGAATCCCGTGATGGGATGAGATGCTGCAAGCTTCGTCACAGCTTGGACTGCTCCGTGAAGGGAAGAATCACCCAGGGGCCGGCCGGCGGGCAGAGGAAGGAGCTGCCCCAACCACAAGGTGGTCATAAATAAATGCTGGTTTTGATAGCAATTCCAATGACTTTCTGCTGTATCTCTTTCAATCTGTGCCATTGTCACAGATTCACATGAGAGATCCCTGTTGCAACTGCTTCTCCTGCTCACTTTTGCTTGCCAATTGCCAATTTGACATCACAATGTGATCGTGAAAACATCACCTTTGCTTTCCTAATATCACGTGGTTGGAGATCTCCCTTGGCTTCTCGTCATATGCACAACTCTATTTGCTTCGAAACCATCTTCCTGGTCACAGGAGCTGAGCTGCAGAAGTCAGTAATTCCACAGAGAGAAAGAACATGGAAACAAGCAACACTAAAGAATGCTCCGACGACGCAACCCAGACCGACCTGGAGTTCTCTGACCAGCGTGACCGACCGGAGGGATACCGCTCGGCCTCTGCGCCTCTGCTGCTGAACCCTGCCTATGCCCGCACAAAATCTCTGGTCTTCGACGAACTCCGCAACTTCCGGATCAGTCTCAAGTGGTGCGCATTGGATCATTCGTCCTGCTCTGGCAAGGCAATCTCTTTTACAGCATTCATCCTGCTTACTCTTGTCATCCCTGCCATTGCGTCGGTTTGTGTTAGAGCTCCTAATTCTGCCTCTGTCTCCTTCAACAAGCTGGTGCAGCTCCCAGAATCAGGCCTGGCCATGATCTCTTTCTTTACTCTTTCTGCCTTTTTCCGGCGCTATGGCCTCCGCCAACTCCTTTTCCTAGATGGCCTTCATGATGACTCCATGTACGTACGCCGGGGCTACAGCCATGAGCTTGATCGCTCATTCAAGTACCTTGCTTACATCGTCCTTCCTTCTTTCTCCGTTGAGTTTGCCCACAAGATTGTCTTCTTCTCCACTGTCACCGTGGCCGTTCCATTAGTCAGTGTGCAACTGCCTTGGAACTCGATCGCGTTTGTAGCCACACTTGCCTCCTGGGTGTATCGCACCGGTGTGTTCCTGCTTGTCTGTGTGCTCTTCAGGCTTACCTGCGAGCTGCAGATATTGAGATTTGAAGGGTTCTACAAGATGTTTGATGGGTGCGGTACTGATAGTGGAGAAATATTTAGGGAGCACTTGAGGATTAAGAGGCAGTTGCTGATAACAAGCCATAGGTACAGGATCTTCATCATCGGGTGTTTAGTCGTCATCACAATTAGCCAGTTGGGAGCGCTGATGCTGGTCTTGGCTTCCAAGTCTGAGAAGAACTTCTGCAACTCTGGCGACCTTGTGGTAAGGATGAGAATTCCATGTAAAGAAGCACGAGAAAAAAGTCTCCTCTAGTGAATCCTCTTTACACCTATCTATATACATGCAGGTTTGTTCAGCCGTTGAGCTAAGTGGGTTTCTCATGTGCCTGCTGGGAGCTGTAAGGATTACTCACAGGGCGCAAAGAGTAGTCTCGGTTGCAAGTGGCTGGCACATGTCCGTTTACTGTCCTTGGAACATAAAGTCTGATTGTTCAAAGGAAAAGAATTCAACAATGGAAGCAACGTCCGATGAACATGACGCATTGAGTACCCATGATGAAACAAGATTGTCTGCCTCTGAACCTGGGTCACAAGGACCAGCAGCTTTCCAGAGCCGCCAAGCTTTGGGTATCCATTCAAACATTGTTCTTAATAGAAAAGCAACAACAACAACAATTTTCTGATTTAATATCTTTGCATAGTGCAGTGATGTATTTGCAGCACAACTGCAGTGGGATCACATTGTTTGGCTTCACATTGGACCGTGGACTGCTTCATGCTATCTTTGCGTTTGAAATGACTTTGGTGCTCTGGATCCTTAGCAAAGTAGTAGTTCTTTCTTAACAATTGTCATTGCAATTCTGTGGGAAATTGTCTGAATTTCTTCGTCTTTGTTTATGAAATAATGTATGAGAAACTGTATAAAATATTTCCATATCTTTGAGTTAGCTACAGAACCAATTAAGGAGAACTGTGTTCTCTCGACAACTCTTCGGCAATATATGAGATCATCCAGAGGGAAGCCATACTGATGGTAGGAACTGAGCCTTGCTCATTTTTTGTAGGAGTTCACCCAAAAGGAAGCCATATAACCTTAGCTGGCCTCATTGGTGTTATGCCCGTCATTGCTGAGGTACAGAAACCTTTTATCTACATGTTACAAAAATTTTTTTCTGTCGGTATAATTTTCTCTAATGACTGAACTTGACAGGGATCCAACAATAACACTGATCCGTCAAAACCCCTGCCTTCTTTAGTCAGAAGAGCAAATAGTTAAACATGGAAAGTGGGGATTGCTGCTGCATTCTGACAAGAGTTATAACATGATTATCAAAATTGAATGATGAGAAAAAAAAAAAAATAGGATGACTGATCACAAAGAAACTATTAGTACTTGCCAGGTTCATATAGGTGTATGCCCCGCAACACTTGATTGAAGCGGAGTTGGCTCTGTCTGAATTCTACCGTCCATCATCTGAGACAACACTTTTTCATTGAGTTATCCTCGCTCTTGTTGAGTCATTAGTAAGAGTTTTAATAATATTATCAAATATCTTAATTTTAATTATTATAATTTCAACAGTTTTACATGGATTGTTATTACTCATCAAAATTAAACCACCATCATAGGATTTGTAATATTCAAACTAATTCTTATTATGATATATGTGGTAAGAATAATCAGAATAAAAAATCCAAATATCATGGTAACGATCAAAATTAGAACTAATAGAGAGAATATTACAAAAATCATTATCAGAACTCTCTTCAACAACTGACACGTGTCCTTTAGCTTGCTCTTCAGATTGAGATTCTCTTTCTTTCTTTATTTTAAGCTTCCAACACTCTTTAATTATATGTCCTATTTTCTTACAATACCTGCGGTTTATTTCTTTGGATTTGGATCTAGAACGACATGTTTTGAATCTTTCTTTAGTATGACCTCTGACAATCAATGCTTCTGAGTGTGATGCGTCCCATTCAGTCTTTTTCAAATATTCATTAGATAGAAGGGCAGCAGAAATATCGTCAAATTTCAAATCCTTACTATACATGAGAGTAGTCTTCAGATTCTCAAGAAAAGGAGGTAAAGACGATAATAAAATAATTATTTTATCTTCATCTTCAATTTTAACATCCATACTTAACAATTGAGAAACTAGTTTATTGAAAATATTAAGATGATCAACTATATTCATACATTCTCTCATTTGAAAATTGAAGTGTTTCTGCTTTAAGTAAACTCGATTTGAGATAGACTTACTCATATATTGTTTCTCTAGCCTTTTTCATAACTCTAAAAGTGATGTTTCATCAAGAAACGAATAAAGTATCTCATCGGTGAAACTGAGGATAATTGTGCTATGTGCACTAGCCTTCTGGTTTTCCCAGACACTTTGGTGACATCTTCAGACTTGACGTCCTCCAATGTGTTTCTCAACCCTTATTAAGTAAAAATTGCACGAACTCTTACTTGCCAAATAAGAACTCCTTACTTCCCATTGAATTTATCTATATCGAACTTCGTAATAAACATGTTGAACCAAACTCTGATACCACTTGCTGTGAAAAATATCGATATCCATCATAATTCACGATGTAGAAGAAGAATAGAAAAAAGGAAAAGATAGCATATAAAAGATTTATGTGGCGAAGACGATCCAGAGGATATTGTATTAATGAGAAGACGAAGAGAATATTACAATGATGGAGACGAAACTCCAATATCACCAACTCTGATAAAAAACTAAGTAGTCTAACCGTCACAAGACGTCTTGAGAGTATTGATTTATGTCTCTT
Organism: Trichopus zeylanicus subsp. travancoricus; assembly: GCA_005019695.1. NCBI lineage: Eukaryota > Viridiplantae > Streptophyta > Magnoliopsida > Dioscoreales > Dioscoreaceae > Trichopus > Trichopus zeylanicus. The sequence goes on from RXID01014246.1 coordinate 1,684,654, forward strand.
TTTTTCACTCTATATAGAAACCCTTACATCAATAGAGTATTTATAGATGTGGCCTAATTGTGTTTGAGTCAAAGTAGAAAAACTGACTCAAATAAGACTTCTACTAATTTAAGTCTTCTAGTAGAAGATAAATCAAGATAAGGATTAACCCCATTAAATTACTTTTTAATATAATTAAGGCTTTTCATAAAATCTGAATTCGAGACACAATTAAGCCAACATGTTCCCATAATCCGTGTGGAAACATGCGTTTGATCTCCGAGAGGACCCTCCTTTGCAATATCAAAATCTGCAAGGTTCGCGTTGTAATCATGCACAGTAAGGATTTTGAAGTTGGATTTTTATTTTTTGACAATAATCTGACAAAAAGAACAGAGATCCTAGGACCACCGAAGATTCTATTCTCTAATTGTGTTCCATTTCTTTGGTGGAAACATTATATTTCTCCTACCCATAGGCCTCTCTCATTTCGACGTCCTCTATTTTTGCACTTCCCAGAATACCATCTTATAGAATTAGTGAATAGGTAAAACCACTCTACTGTTCAGGAAGAGAGGCAAAGCGCGCCCAGCAGAATATTCGAGGTCTTGAAGTCCCGATAGATGATCGGGCTTTCAACTCCATGATGAAAAGCAAGCCCCTTTGCAGCACATAGTGCAATTTTCAATCGTGTTGGCCATTACATTGAGAGACATACTCTTGGAAGCATAGTAAAATAAAACAAAGAGTGCTTCACTGTACTTATTGTTACACGGCTAAACTTCTACCCTGAAATTTCGCCCGTGATGGCGCCAAGATTCACCCACCTCAGCTCGCCAAACTCGCACAAGCCCACAAGAGTATAAAGGAGAAGAGAAGTACAACAACCTTACCAATCTTTTATTGCTCACATAAAAGGAAATACAACTCTTAATGCGAAGTGACGCTACAAATCTCTCTACCTGTATGTGTCTCAGCTCAATAGACCCCTTGGTCTATTTATAGTACACATATTTGGCTGTGAGCCACCTCTGGAGATCATGGAGAACATGCTCTACAATATTCTCCCTGCAGTCCAACTGTTGGGGTCATGGAAAACATGCTCCACAATATTCTCCTGGCAGTTTGTTGACTCCCTCTAGCTGCAGCCACCTGTCCCATGAACTCTCAATTGCCTCTTTACTGGCCATGTGTCTCTTGACAGTTGCAGCTCTGATTCTCCAGCCTGAAGTCATGTGTCTTCAGCCTGTGGCGCCAAGTGTCTAGACTGTCCACACGCTCCTGCAGCTCACTTTAACCAACCTGTTCCGCTGCTCGCTCTGTAAGACTGTTTGGGCTGTTTGGGTTTCCATCCGATCATATCTTGACTCTGTCACTTGCTGCTATGTGTGCTGCCCACACACACATATATTGGAGACAGTCCGTCGCCTCGCATGATCACGCGCTCACTCGCGTAATACTCGTCGTAGTGGCACTGACTACCATAGCTGGTTGTTTCTTCGCATGCGTGCTGCCCGCGCACACATACGTTGGAAGCAGTCTGTCACCTCGCATGATCACGCGCTCTCTCGCATGATCCTCCTCGTAGTGACACCGACCATCACAATTGGTTGTTTCCTCGTATGCGTGCTGCTCGCACACATACGTTGGAGGCAGTTCGTCGCCTCGCATGATCACACGCTCTCTCGCATGATCCTCCTCGTAGTGGCACCGACCACCATAGTTGGTTGTTTCCTCGTATGTGTGCTGTCCGCGCACACATATGTTGGAGGCAGTCCATCGCCTCGCATGATTACACGCTCTCCCGCATGATCCTCCTTGTAGTAGCACCGACCACCACAATTGGTTATATCCCATATGTGTGCTGTCCGTACACACATATATGGGAGGCACTCCATTGCCTCCGAAATCATGAAGTCTATTACATAATCTCATTGTGGTGACACCTACCACTCACAACAGATGTGACACTTATCCTGTGATAGATGAAAAGGAATGTTCAAGACTGAACATGTATATGAACTGTTTGCTATTTCTCGGCAGTAAATTGATGGGTTTCCTTGCTAACTCTAATCACCTTTCTCCCAAATATGCCAATGCTAAGACTTAAAGCCCATCTTTTGTGTGATTTGGAACATAAAATCTTGAAGTAGACGTAGTTACTAGTGCGTGTGCCTGCTGCATATATGAAAAATCCGAAAAATCAGAAATGATTGCTGACTGATCATTGCATACATGGATGACGATGTTAAATCCAGATGAATAAGTTCATAACTCGTATACTTCTTAAAACAAAAGTTCATAATTCATACCAACTTGCTTTAGTAAAATCCACTCTTAGCTCATTGTATGTTAATGTGTTGACATTTCCATAGCTGGTGATTTGCCTCAGCTGTTCCACACCTCTGCGAGACGAAGACATACTTGCCAAGCCACCAATGTTGGAAGAAACTATGTTGAATTCAGCAGCGGCGGAGAAATTGCAAGTACTCCATGTATGGAATCTAGTTTATGGTCAGAAGCATAATGGTTGATGGGCAGTTAAAAAGAAATATATGTTATTGTATATGGGTCAAAATTTGCAGAATCCTAAATTTTAGCCGAACAGACAAGATAACTGTGTTGATCAAGAAGAAAAATCCAAAGAAGTACAACTGTGGAAATCCGGAAAAGGAAAAAAAATTACTGATTGAAATCATGGACATTTTACTAAAGCAATTCGACAAAGAAGCCTTCTCCTTGGGTGATCGATCAAACATAAACGAACATATTAAGAATCAATTTAACAGATAGATCTACCAGGACAAATTTGTTCGATGGAGCAGCAATTCCCCATGAAGAGTCGCAGCCTCATCGGGTGGCTCTCTTTCCCTCCGCCCGCAGTCTCCGACCATTGAGCAAAAGAGGTAATGCCTGCCAATGGGAAGAAAGAGAGAGACGCACGCACGCACACACAGAGCATTGACTTGTTCCGGTGCTCTTCCAAGCAATGGCATTTGCCTGTGTTTTTCCCCTCTTTTTTTTGTATTATTGTTGACGGGACTGAGTCTGAGATCGACTTCTAATTTTTTAAAAACTCAGTTTGTTAGATCACTTTTTCGTTGTTTTATAGGAAAAGAGAATTATCAAGAAAATGGGTAAAAACTCTTCTGTGAATAACTAAACATTAATTTTTACTTTCTTTCAAAACTGCTTTATTTATAAAATATGAAACGTATCAAAATCTCATCTTGACGTTGTAATTATTTTTTGGACTTTTTATCATGAATAATTTTAAATTTTAAAATTTTCGGAATTACTATAAAAAGATTTGTTTCTATATATATTTTCTTTAATAAGTTAAATATTTAAACTTAATAGAATTTTAACACAAATTTAAATATATTTTATAAATCACACCAAAACTCATGCGGTTAAGAAATCAATTAGGCTTTTTCAACCTCCGAACAAACCCTGAATAAATCGTTTTATAATTCAGCCTTTATCCTCGTTCGGCTCGATTTGTCCATCTCAGTGTGCTGATTTAACGTGTGGGAAGGCGAGGGAACCACTCGGCCGGTGAGAATTTTTTTTTCTTTTTTCTTCAGAATTATAGAGAGTTCTTTTTCATTGAGTAATTATTGAGTGCACCACCATTGAGTTGATATAATGCGTCCATTGATTAAAATGTCACGTCATATTAAGTCACGTGATTTTTGAGTTTGTCACTAACAAACAATTCGCAGACAACTCTTTTTAAATTATTAAAATTACATATAAATTTTCATTTTTAAATAATTGTAAATAATTTTTTATAATTTTTTAATTAGTAAAAAACTCTTTTAATAAAATTTTTTCCTAACGAAAATAAACACAGTGAAAATATTCTGTTAGACAATGTTAATTCGATGTGAAATAATTCTTTTGTCTCCAACAATAGATTATAAGTTACTTAGGATAAACTATAAGAAAAAAATATTTTTCTGATATTTTAGTTGTGTCACTTAAAAAAAATCCAAAATTAGTAGCATAATTTGACGTTTCAGAAAATACTAATAATTACTTGTGTTTATGCAAAAAATATTAGAAAATATGGATGTTTTTTAAAAATACACCGATAATTTTCGCGCTTATGAATTGCGTGGCAAGTTTGTTGTAGTTGTTGAATAGTGTGATGCTTAGGAGCTGTTTGGATAAATTTCGATTTGGAATTGAATGAATTGTCAATTCGATTAATTATAGAAAATTGAAAGAATTGACCGAATTAATAATTTTCGTGTTTTGATATGCTTTGAATTAAGGAATTATCAATTCTATCAATTTCGTAAATTTTGGTGTTTGGATTGAAAATAAAAAATAATTATTTTTAAATAAATAAAAGTATTTTTTCATATTTATTTTTTTACAAAATATAAATATTTAATAAATAAATTAATAAAACATATTTTGGTGATTAAAAAAATATATATAATATTAAAAATATTTACGCTAAAATTTTTTATAAATATTTATCAATCAATAAAATATATTTTAAATTAGAAATTAATAATATATAAGTATTGATATTTAAAAAATATGTAAAAAAAATAATGAGTAGAGAAAAAAATTTCATATGATTTTAAATAAAAAAATTAGTTTATTTTTTAAAAAATAATATTAATGGTTGAATTTAAAAATATATATATATTTTTTCTATTAATCTACCCAAATAAATATGGGGTCCACCTAATTCCAAACTGGATTTGCAAATTTCATTTTTTTTAGAAGAGAAATTCAAATATAACTGTTTAAAATTATTAGAAATGTCAATTCCCACAATTGAGACCGTTTGAAATTGTTCCAAAGGGCCCCTTAGTGTTGGGTTGGGAGGATAGGCAGGTGTGGCAATGGACTCTGTCAGGGTTCTCTTAGTGAAGTCCTGGCTTCCTAAATGTGGTATGTGGAGTGTAACGGCCAAGAGTTTTAGGTGCCCCTGGTGAAGATGTTTGGTTGGTTGGTGCTTCATAAGAGGGTTCTTACTCGTGATAATTTGTTTAAGAGGCAGTAGCAGGAGATATGGGTTGTACGCTGTGTGGTGCTCCAGTGGAGTCTGTCATTTGTTCTTGGCGTGTCCTTTTTACACACGAAATATTTGGCACCATTACAGGCACCTTCATGGTGTTATTGGCCAGGTTCGTTGCAGGCGATGTTGGATTGTAGGCGTCATAAAATTGTTTGATGGGAGGATAGGTTTTTGTATGACGTGGAGACGTGGTGGTGTTAGTGCTTTGTAGGGGCATGAACCGAGCAAGCCTATCTTTTACCACAAGGTACGACAAGCTCAAGATGTCCTCTTGCATGTTGATCACTTTGCTTATTTTTGGACGGGAGCTGCTATTTCCTGTGATTACCACTCACCATTTTTGCTAGTTCCAATCCAAACAGTCCCAACTTTTCAGGGTGCATTGACGGGCTCACTCTATTTTTTTCTTCATAACATGAGCATGTCAATGGATTAATCGCATTTTTAGGTGCTTTTGCAAAAAAAAGCAAAAATATTGAATGGCACTTGTAAACACTTACAGAGCATACGGCTACAGAAGGATCACTGGTTCCCCACGCGGGACTGCACAACAATGGTAACATACCTGAGTCATCCCACGGATCTGGCAAATCTTAGTATTTTGTATTTATTGGTACATTGATATAAGAGAAATATAAGTGTCTAAAGGTAAACGTGCTTCAACTAGGATCATCATCTATCACATCGAGTTTCATCTTTCTAATTGATTATCGTTCCCTGCTCATGGAGAGAAATCACTCCAGCCATCACATACAAAAGCAGGAATCAAGCTATCCAATGCTTCCCCTACCGATACATCTAATCCAACTATCCAACTCTCAAACACAGCGACCCACCACGAGGTCCCAACACACATCCTGGTATAAATTATGAAGATCTCACACACCCCTACCACACACCCAACACAAAAATTTCTCCCCATGGACCTGCTTATGCACCCATGCGAACACTCTTCGCAGACTATCAAGAAATACATTATTAGACAGCCACAAGTATATGCTTTACTAGAAAACCTGTGAATAAATATGTGTATAACACTGCTGCAGAACACCTCAGATTAGGCAGAGAATAAGGCAAGGCCTGGCAGAGCTTGAAACATTGCTCCTCCTCCCCCCTCCCGTCCGATTGAAACTGATATTTTTTCCGACTGATTATATTCATTTTTCCAAAAAGCCAAAACTTTGACAAACACAGGGAGCCTGATCGAAGTCTAAACGAGAAGAGCAGCCTCAAAATTTTTCGATCAACATTCCTTTGAAAAACCAAATGACCCAAACTAGGGGGCTGATATAACACAATTAGACTCTTAAGACCCTAGTCTAGCTACACTGCTAAACCAGAAGTTCCTGAGGTCTGACATAAAATGATTCAAGACTTAACAAGCAAAAGCTCCCTGACATTCCAAGAACAAGTGTACTCATGCCAAACAGAGTTAGAACAGGAAGTTTCCAATGTCATGGAAAATCCATGCAACAGGATCCTCAATAATCTACAACCAGTACAAACCACATACAAATATCTAGCAGAAGTCTAGCAAGACATGTTTAACTTGAAAGACCAGGTCATTCAGAAGAACCAGACAAATTGTACGGGCCTGAGAATATCAGCAGAAGCATATGGACGAAATAATGAAAACTGGTTGCAAAATGGTAAAAGGTTGTGTTTGCAACAAACTTAATGACTCAGCTCAATAGAGGGTGGCTAATTGACAACCAGAATGACAACTTGGACACACAACTGACCTTTCAAACATTTCACATGTGTGCAACGCCAATGATGACTTTGGATGACTTGGACCTTCCCAACCCTCAAAGATGATCTAGAACTCACTGGAAGAGTAACATGGTGATGAATTAACTGAGTGGCAAATATAATAACAAAGCACTATCACAAACATAATAGGTACTTTCTATGATCTTCATCAAACTTACAACGCAAACAGAAAAAGCATGAGAAACACGATAATCACAAACCTGATCATCATCTTGGGATGTCAGACCAAGATTGTTGTTAGAATTGGCAGGTCTTTCTGCACCACAGTTCTGCCTGTTGCACTTGGTCCTGAATGGATAGTTAATGTTGTTACACTTCTCACATTTCCAGCTGCCCTCTGGCATTTTTGATTCTGAAAACAAGCATTAAAAACAAATCACACAATGATATTTACACAATAAGAAAGGTAAAGTTGCATGTTTGAACATACTGGCAGCTGTTGAGTTGTCCAATTTAGAGATCTGCACAATTGAAATAAATGCATAAGCTAGTCTAAAAAGAATTTCATAAAAGCAGAAAAATAAGTCATGGTTACCAATGCATAAGCCAGAAGAATTGCTAAATTTTTCAGAAAGATATCAGTTAAAGATAATTCAACTTATAGCTTCTTGCATTAAATTCTACACAAGAAATAATTTGATGCAGAACATCCTTCAAATCAGGAAAAATCTCAGAATATAGGTGAATATGTGATCTCAGAAAATGTGAATCAACTAGCAAACAAGTGGTTCACACAAAGAGCAGTTCTATGTTTCTGATTAATTAGAAAATCCAATCTATACTGCAAAAGTGATTAGTGAAAGTATACCACTACTAGATTAGAAGAAACATAAAGCATAGCATTACAAAGAACCAAACTACTATAGAACTCAAAAAGCCTTCATCAAACCTGGTTTCCAGGCCTTGGAGTATTACACTTCCTCATGTTACAAACAGTTCTAAACCCAAAGTTGTTGTTCCCACAATTGGGACAGGTCCAATCATTATCCCGTCCAGAATCTGGGTCATACATCAAGAGCAGAATGACATGTTAGACTTGGACTTCACATTTCAATCATCTGCATTGAGAATACTGATTACCTACCTGTGACTTTCTTTTGAAATCTCTCTTCTGGATAAACTGCAGGTCTCACTCCCTGCAAGATTTGTCAATAAGTTGTTATCACCAAAAAAAAGACCTAGTGGAATAGCACATATCTAGCATTCAATGCAACATATAGAATTTCACTTTGAACACAGAAAAGACATTATCATCCAAGTCATGCAGATTCTAAAGTAAAGAAAAAAGATGAAACAGCTGAAGTAAATTCAAGATTAACCAATTGCAATTGGCTAGCCTATCATTGAATGACTTGAACATACCAGCATGAACAATGTACCCAGAATATTAGCAATAAATTGGTAACCTTTGCTGAGTGCACTTTGTAACTTACCATTGACCCATGTCCCATAGGCACGCCAAGACCATACCTTTCCATCAGGGGTGGAGGCATGCTGTACATACCACCTATAGCACACAAGAATTAGTTAACTACAGCACGTAGACATTATTATCTCAGAAAAAAAATCCCATCATCCTAACTTCTAGCCTACTCATACAACACAGTAGCTGTTTGAATACATCACTATACAAGTTAATTAGTTAAGGCAGCATAATATAGTCCAACTATCATCATTAGCATAGAAGACCATAACAATGCTGACACATCCAGATACAACTAAGTATGATCTAGAAGCTCATATCAGAGGTAAACTGATACATCAGCCAGTTTAATTGAACATAACCAATCAAAATAGAAAATCTATCGTCTAGCTAAAAGCAAGAAATTAACACCATTTCCTCAGCTAACCTGTTCCCAACAAGGATCCACTGGAATAAGGAGGTGGACGAGACACAGGCAATGGCCCATATGGACTACCGACCGAAAGGCGACTGCTATAATCATAATGATAGGCAGAGCCTCCAGAGTAAGGTAGATCATATGGAGGCAATGGTGAGCCCCTAAAAAGAGAAGATCCATATGGAGGACCACCAAGGTACATTGATGAGGGAGTAACTGAACCCATGTAACCACCTGATGATGTGTAAGGTGGAGGACCCTGCAGAGGCTTTGGAGCTGATTTCTGAGGAGAAGAATACACTGGAGGACATTAAAAACACACAGCGGCAACATTTTATTGGCATGCCTAAGATGCCCCAGATTCACAGTTGAACCTATTAGTTCACTATCTTTATCAAGAATGAAACCATCTTTTAGCTTTTCAAGAACCAACAAATCTCAGACTTTGAAAAGAATGAAAGTAGATGTACAAGCATATGCATTGATACTAATGGTGCCTTGAATTTGGTATCAAAAGATTCAAACGAATTAGATAGTCCACATTTTGCATAACAGATTGTAAAGAAATTACCACTTCAAAAGTTTATGCATTCAACCACAAGAAAAACAACATCACTTTGGTTCTTTTCTGATGTTACAGTTAAACTTATAGAAACAAACTACAGAAGAATATGAAGATACTTTAAGGCAATTACATCAAGAATAAAGAACAAGAGAATTTGAATCTTGTTAATAAGTAGAGGTTGATACTTAAGGCACCATTTGATTTGAAATCAGGATCAGGATTTTTTGAAATTATTTTTTTCTTACAAAATTAATATCCTTTATTTTACACCACTATTAAATTAACTTATTATAAAAAATTAATTAATTTTTTAAACTTTAAATTATTAGAGGGTTAGTCTTGATAAAAAGACATTAGTTTACAAAAGTGGTTCACTAGTCTTAACCTTGATCTTGACCTTAATCTCAAACCAAACAATACTTAGTATCTTGCATGTTAAGAAAAATAGAAATCAAGCATTTCAAAATTTTAAGATCATTAAAACCTATATAATGCAAAGAAAATTTTGCTTTTAACATTGCAAAAGAAGCCTAAACAGTCACTGTAAGAAGTCTTAGCAATTTTAGTTGGTCCCACTAGGAAAACAGGGGTTCCATTTCTAGCAAATGAATCCAAAAATCCAATCCCAAACAAAACTACACAGTAGAAATTAGCGAAATGTATAGGCAAGCGAAAGTGGTTGAAGGATGACATGGTGTATTTGAGGGGGCCTTCAAATAAAAAAAATAGAAACCATAAAAAATCTAGTTCAACCAAAAGTGAGTTGAAACATGTTTATAGCATAAGTGGATGTCTGGCCACATAGGCATTAAGTTGAAAGAAAACTAAATAGAGCCGCATATGCAGTGCTGAATATTAGTGCATGGACTACACGAGTGGTTTGATGATTGCCTCCTAGTGAAATGGTGACCAACACTTGCATTGAAGTAATATATCTAAAGCACACAGAGAAGGCTTACCACACTATGATCTACTGGCCTTGGCTGGGTACAATTGCGCATATTGCATGTCGTCCTGAATGAGAAATTTACATTGCCACAGCTAGGGCATGTCCAATCATCTTCTCGGCGTGAACCTAAAATAAAGAATTGTGCAAAATTAAGTGAAGTTCCAAATTACGCTTACAATCAGATTGTGCAAATGAGAATAAGAGAAAAATATAATTTACCATCAGTCCTTGCCCGCTTGACAGCTGAGGAGTTCCGGTTGTCCACCTGCAAGAAAGGACAACAAATTGAATGAAATTTCCCAACGAAAATTTCCATTGGAAACCCTCGATGATGAAGGGAAAGTACTCAGTGGTTCGACTCTTAAAATTAGGGACTAAATCATCGGCAACCGATAATTGAACCGATCGAACACGCTAATAACCGCATAAGAAGAGAGAAAACCCATGAATTCATCGGTCAGGATCAAGTATCGGATCGAACAAAAACCCTAAATCTAAGAGAATGAACAAAAACAAGTGAAATTGAGGCAGATTGGAGCGCAGAGTAAGAGAGGCAATGGAATGAATACCTGAGACGACATCGCGAAGGATCGTTGGATGCGCTGCGGCGAGCACCGGAAGAGAAGGAAGGCTGGGGCTAGGATTTCTCTGGAAGAAGAAGAGGAATCCCGGAGAAAGAAAGAGAAGAGAACCGGACGAGGCTGTTACTTAACAAGCCGCTCGCTTTAAATAATAATATATTTGTGGGCTTATTACATCTATCTCTTTGTATTTATTAAGAATAAATTCCTAAATGACGTAAGCACATGTGGTGGCTGTCTACGATTGGCCTGATCGGGTTCGTCCACGTGATCTGAGGCTGAGCCAACCTGACCCGCGTGCCCCTCCTCGTCTCTACGTCAGGGTTTGCGACGATTCCAGTCTAGCGTTCAAGGATTCTTCTTCTCCTCTTCATCGTCATCATCTTCTTCTGAGTACATACATCACCAAAGCAGCGCCAAGCTGACAGTTTGAGCTCTCTCCCGCAAGGTTGAGCTTCTGTTTCTCATCGGAGGTAACTAATAACAGTTGCCCTCCTTTCTTCGTCCATCAGTGCAAATCAAGAAAATTTTGCTGCTCCTCTCTCATTTTTGGGGTCTAATTCTTTTTTTTCTGTTAAAAATAACATCTTGAAGCCGAAACCAAGCCGTTAACTGTGTTTTGGTGGTGTTTTTTGTTGATGCCCACCACCTGCTTGTTGATAATCCCCGCAGATGAGTGGGTTGGGCAGGGATGGTCCTGTTTTCTCTTTTAAGGAGGGCATCGGTATTCCAGTTGCTGTTTTTCTTTTCTGCAATTGATCCGCAAGGCATATTAGTAGTCTCTTTATCAGTCAATTGTGTATGCCTAGTAAACTGTCTTGGGGGCTCATTTCTTTCTGCATTTTGTTATACGAGCATTCCTGCATTTTCCCTACTTCTAAACCTTCTCTAAGCCTGCAAATCTTTTGCTTATTGCATGACTAGTTCACTCAATGGCCAATCTTCTTTTCAACAGATCCATCTTTGGGAGCTGTTAAGCAATCATGTTTCTACTGTAGGTTGAACTCCATTGTTTCGTGTTGTTTTGGCTGTCAGCAATTCGTTATGATTGTTCTTTACTTATTTATTGTGATCACTTCCCTGGGAAAAGCCCCTCTTTTGATCCCTTTACTTATTTAGCTGAACCTAAGTATATGAGTTACTTGACATTGCTTTCCGGTTTGTTATTGTAGGCAAACCAGTGTCGTGATCAAAATATTAAAAGCTCTGATATTCAGCTAATCTAAGTTTGCTTGGGCATATCTATCTTATCTGTTCCAATTTATATAGTCAATTTTATCAAAGAAAATCCTCAGGGTCAAAATGACAAAAACGGGTGTCAATTTCTTTGTAGGTGTCAATCCATTGAATTGTCATCTTTGAAGAAGGAGTACTGGCACAACAAAGTTCCTAACACTAGAGAGTAAAAAAGAGAGTGTTATACTGATAGATACCCTAAGCTTAATGGAGGCATTTTTTTTTTTATGTCTTAATACTTGTATTGGAAGCTAGTATTTCTTCAACATAGTACTTCGGGCACATGTTCCTACCAATGTTTATTTTTTGCAGGTGTAGACATGGCATTCGATGATGATGTTATTCCCCCACTTTTGGGACCTAGTGAACTGAATGAGAAGCTTGAGCAGCAGCTTTATGAGAAGGATACGGCATTGGAGGACGGTGATGAAATTTCTGCTCTGCTTTTCTCATCCAGTGCCTCAGATGACAAGCTTGACGAACCATCCCTAGAGGATGCAGCATGGGCAGACTCTTGCCTTATACTAGACTCTGATTTGCCAGAAGATAGTTGGAAAGCCATAAGAGAAGCCTTGCTTGAAACCCTTGCTGCTCAGGTCACTGCCCCTGAGGAAATCACAATGCCATATTTGGATGACATTATGGAGAGCACAGAATATATCAGTGTCAGTGATAAAGTAGAAGCCTCAACTGTTCACAGCATCAATGAAGTAGAAAACTCAAATGTTCATGGCAGAGAGAATATGCCTTCTGGCATCTGCAAAGCTGACAGAGATGAAGATGAAGATGATTTCCTAGGTTCAGATGAGTTTGCAGAGAAGCGGGAAAACATTTTTCATGTATGGGATATAGGGACACCAGATGAGGAGGATGACCTGATCCAACAGTTGAATAGAATTATTTCAGAGAGCAAACCTCGGACATTGCAACCACTGATGGATATTCACTCTTTGACTCGGGATGATGAGATGGTTGATGAACTTGCGACCAGCATGGTTGATTTATCCCTTGATCCTGGATTGAAACACTAGTGCTTTTTTTGAACCTGAAAGGATCTCAAATGAATGAAATCTTGTAGTGCATACATATTTATGTGCTTATATTAGTTTAGTGTCTAACAGGTTTTAATACATAAAATTTATCTGTTACCCATTTCTTCTTCCACTTATATTTGGAACACATCATTAATTGCTGTTTTTGACTGACTTCGCATGGGTTACTTGGGTTTATATTTTCAATTGTTTACGTTTATCAGCTGCATATCTATGCATTGCAAAGAAGGCACCAGGAACATTTTCTGATAACTTTGTTCAGGAACAAAGTGGCTATAGATCACTGGGACTGTTATCAATTTGCTGGGTTTTCTATTGACACTGAGTGATACAATTGACAAGCACAACAAAAGGGTATAGCAACAAAATTACGGGTGTAGGTATATGGAGGAGTCAACTGTATGACATGCTACAGAAAAAACAATGATAAATCAGAAGTGTGTCAGCAAACATGGAAACAAGACAGACATAACGAAAGTAAAAGCATGATTCCAAAACAGCACTAGTTTCCAGGAGGCTGCAGAACTTGTCTCAATCATGATCTCGAATCGGCAAGTCGTTGTGGATGGATCCTTGTCAGTAACAGTTGCAAGGCCTCCAAACCCGCAGGCGGCATCATCCTGATCATTCTTCTGGTAGTAGCTGTTGAATGCATAGGAGATGTTGGCCCGCACATCCAGATCGCCACACGAAGTCTTGTAGCCGAGGCTAGTGCAGTCTGCGTTACCGCAAGCAAAGCTGACGCTTGGTGCCACCTGCGGATCATCAAGGTTGGCCGAAGGCTTGAACACACACCACCGCTTGTCCAAATACTTGACATTCTTAGCCTGCACCAGTGCTCCTGAGTTTGTGGTCCTCAGATTGAGTTGATACTTGGGCAAGCCATCAAAGGTAAAGATACCCCAGTGTCTCTCGAAATTCCCAGGCAGAATGCTTTTCTCATCTTCGTCGATCAAGCTAAAAAGATATGCGTCGATTGGTCCCGGTCTTAACGGCGTTCCCTGTCCAATGCGGTTCATTAAGCCCTGGTTGAACCTCTGAGCGTACTGAAGGTTTGCGTTCATGTCTCCGTCCGTGGGCCAACCGATCTCTCCAATGATGATGGGGAGATTACCGAACCCGTTCTTCTGTAGCGACCATATCAGCGTATCCAGGTTTGCATCAAACACATTGCTGTACGTTGCATTGACATCAGCCACTGGAGAAGAAGATCCTTCGAAGAAGGCATAATCCACAGGAAAGTTGGGGTCATTGTAGAGGCTGATGAAGGGGTAGATGTTGACAGTGAAGGCTGCAGCATTATCGCTGAGGAACTTGACAATGGAAAGCATCTGCTGGCGGACGTCGGCCCCAAAGTCTCCATCGGAGGGCTTGCCACTTGGCGACTGGTAGACGGCTGCATTAAAAGGGACTGTAGCTTTAACCTGGCTGCTGAGGCCAGCTTTGATGAGGGCCCCTTGTATGTTCTGGAGAGCTGGAAACGTGGATTGCAGGAAGCTCCCATTAAACGTCTTTAGGAAAGGTTCATTCCCGACGGCAACATATCTGTTCATAAAAAAGCATCGAATTCTGTAAGTGGTGTTTCTTTTGAATAAAGCTCAATCTTATTGCTTTTCCTAAACTGCATAGCTATGAGGCTATGAGTGGGAGAGCACCGAAGAATTGGAAGGACAAACATGAAAAATGAACAGCAAGGATTAGAATCAAAGGGCTATTGTACAATCGAAACAAGAAAGAGAAAATGAATGGAGCAAGAGAAGAACCTGATGTTGGTTCCATCCTTGACGAAGGCAGAGACATTCTTGGAGACCCAGTTCTCGGCGGCCTTCATGTCGGAAGCCAGAGAGGCGAGCATGTCGTTTGGGATGCCGACCATGACTTGGATCCCGGTGTTCTTGAGAGCGTTCAAGCTCCCTTCCTCCGCATCAAACAGCTTCACCTTCTGGATGCCGTTGTCCTTGAGCATCTGAACCACGATGGAAGGCGAGAGAGGGTGGCTTGCCTGTGTCCCCCAGTTGGCCCCGATCCCGTCGGCACGGCCCTCAAAACCACAGAAGAACAACCCAAAAACAAGCAACAGCCACGCCATCGCAATACGATGATGATGTTAACAGTGGGAGAGGGAGAGGGAGAGGGAGGGGGGGACGGAAAGAAAGCCACTTCTGGGGTTCTCTCAATGTCTGTGGGCTCTCTTCTCTTCTCTTCTCTTGTCTGGGCAGGTGCTGTGAGAAGCGACACGAGAATGGAGCCTTAAAAGTTGGGGGCTACTACCAGTCTAACACCTATTTGAACTTGGAAGAAGACCGACGGGCAAGCCAAGTATCACCATTTGTGTTTATTGCTAATTACAAAATGATAGTGTTGATGGTTAGGAATAACCAAAAGCCGGCAATGAGATTAGAGAAAAGCTGGATAGGATACCCACGACCAAGGCAAAGCATCCCTCTCCTTCTTTTTATCTCTTTTTCTTTGGAAAAAGATAAAAAAGAAAATAGAATTATTTCCTCCTGGAGCAAACATAGCAAGGTAAGGATCATCGCTGGTTCCGACTCCAGAGGTGGGAATGTTGTGTTTGTTGTCTGATGGTCTAGCTCTTTTACAACTCAATCTTAGCTCCATCTGAAAGCTATGCTAGTAAAAATCCAAAGTGAAACAATCGAGTTTGATTTTAGTAAACAAGGACCTGCTCCGAAATCCAACACATGGACCCTGCGCGCCCATATATCTTCTTGCTAATCAATCAAAAGGAAATACATATGACATTACAATAATAGTTTCACAAAGAAATATCACACAACATTACAATAATAATATTTTGGCATACTCCAACTGAAATAATTTTTTTCGCATTCCACGTCATTATCATCGTAGCTCAAGCCCATGAATTTTCTCTGGATTGGAATGCAGGACACTAATCGTTTTTTAATTGACCAACACAGGCAAGATTTGCTTTCCTGGTTCCTCGGACAGGCACTCAACCCAAGGATAGTGAAACTCAATGATCAATCATCTTTAAGTCGTAAGAAGATAGAAAGTTACCTTTTGTCTCGTGATATAAACCAATGCAAAAGATATACACGAGTAATAGCAATTATAGTTAAAATATAAATTTGTGATAGAGAAGCAACTTCATAACATAAAGATCGTTTATCGCCTAACTAGTATTTGTCTACAACATAAACTATTAATCAAAATTTTAAGTTTTAAATTTGGGATTGATTTTGGTATTTAGAAAAAGTGATATGTTTTGGTTATTTCGGCCGAAATCATCTTGATTTTGATTTCGATCAAATTATATTTTAACTTTAAATTGAAGATAGTTAAAATATAGGGAAAAATTTAAAATAAATTATATACATATATTATTTTAAAAATATTAAATAAAAAAATGAAATAAAAAAAAACTTACATCAGTCCAATTCGAACTCATGTTCTCTTGAGTATAAAATTAGTATAAAAAATTAAATATTATATTTAAATATGAACATTATTAAAATCAAAATCAATAATTTTCGAAATATTTCGACATCGATTGAAAATCGACCGATTTTTAAAACTATGCTATTAACAACTGCAATCTCAAGGTAATAAAATCATAAAAACTATAAATACATTTTCAACACAAAAAATTTAGAATGATGCCGAAGCCAAATAAGACTTTTCACATAAGGCATTTTAAAGACTTACCTAGGTAACACCCCAAATCCGAGCAAGTTAAACATTACAAATCTACAAAAATAAATATTACAATAATAAGTCTAGAAAATACACAGCTATAATTTTGCTAATAAAAAACGCAAATTTTGATTATTCATAAAAAAATTCCTAAACCAATCTTTTGCACCATCACAATAATTATATTCCTAAAAAAAAATAAACGAGCCAAAATATTACTTTTCCCAAATAGATAGGTGCTTATTTTTCCTTCCTTTAGATATTTTTGAGGTTGGGTTTTGTTTTTTCTCTTTTTGAAAAAAAGCTGATCCCAAGAATAAAATTAAAATTCAGATTTTTTAGTTTGGATTCAAGTTTAATAATGACTTTTTAATTGTTTGATATTAGTAGCACTCAAATAATTTTAATTTTTTACTGTAACTAAAACATATAATTTTTCCACCGAAATCTAAATTTGACTACGAGAGAAAATATTTTCATCAAAATTTAAAATTTCCCACTAAAAGTTAAATCATCCCTCCAAAACTATATTTATACTTCTTAAGAAAGTCCAAAATCGTTTCCCCGCTGAAAAACCCTCTAATCTCCCGACGCTCCACCCGATGTCCGCTGCCTTGCGGTCCCTTCGTCCGGTATACCACCAAGATCCCTTTCGCGATCACCGCCATCTATGTTTAGGTTTTCATTCGTTGATCGATGTTTCTTGCAATTGTTGGGGATTTATGATTCCATCTCGGCGATTTTACTGCTACGCAGAGGAAGGAGGAATCGTGCGGCAAAACCAGTTTCTCCGACCTCCGACCGCCGATCCACCACCGGTCATTATCTCATCGCCGGCTGTGCTTCGATCCGAGGTCGGTTCTCGTCCTTCTCTCATCGCGGCATCTTCTTTTTTAACGATGATTTCTTCAAGTTAGGGTTTGATTCTTGTGTTTTTGAGCGTTTTTTGTTTGTTTGTTTGCTTTTTTTTTTGTTGAAGTTTCTGGGTTGCGAATCTCGAAGTATTTGGAGATCTGCTTTCCAAGCTCCGATCTACGCCAACGATCTGCCGCCCATTGCCTCATTGCTGGCCATGATCCGATCCGAGGTTGGTTATCTTCTTCCCCTCATTGCGGCATCCTTTTATTAGATTAAGGTTTTCGTTGATGATCGGGGTTTTGATTCTTGTGTTTTGAGCGTTCTCTTTGGGTTTTTGATGTTAGGATTGATTCTTGAAGAATTGGGGTTTTGTTACTCTTTGACGGTTCCTCTGTTTTTCTTCACTGTTTATGCTAATTTTTTTTCCTTTTTATTCCTATTTTTGTGCTGATTCGGATTCTGATATGATCTTTGTGATGTTGTAGATAGAGATATTGTAGTGCTAGAGGAATCATCTGTTACTTCGATGGTGTTTTATGGTTCTTGTTGATGATCGGGGATTAAATCTTGCTTGCTTGGAGCTTCATTGGGCTTTTTTTTTGATGTTTGGGATGCAATTATCAAAAAACTTGGGGCTCTGTCACTCTTGTTGATGATCCATATGCTTTGTCTAACATGAAATTCTTGTAGATACTAGAAGTACAAATTCCGATGCTCATAACTCATCCAGAAATGGTCCTCAAATTTGCTATTTAGGGTATTGTCAAAAAATTTTTTAGACATTGAAACTAGACAATTCTATAAAACAAAATCTTAGCTATTCCACTGATGCTAATTTTTTTTGGTTCTTACTGAGTTTTAAACTTAATTATTTTAGGTTTTTTTCTTTGAGATTCTTATGTTTAGACTTCTTTTTCGTTCTTTTCAACTTTGCAGAACATTTTCTTGGAACAGAATGAGAGATATGGCAATTGGGAAGATCAAGAACATGGAAAAAGCAGACCTGTCCACTGAGCAGGTTAATTACTCTAGTGCTAATTGCTCATATGACAATTGGAAAGAAGTATGTCTTTCGGATCTGCACTGTGATCTTTCATTTGTTGTCCTACTTACACAGTGGTTATAAAATAATAATGTTGTAAATTAACTTATCCATCAGCTTCCAATTCGAAGTTGAAGTTGTTATTCTAATTTTTTGAGTGCAGTTCTTGCTTGCTTCTTTTTGTCAATTTGCTGTTTTTAGAATTACATATTGATTAATTGACAAATTAATGATGCAGGTAAATATTTAGCACGTAACCAAAGCTGATGGTTAGAAATTAAAATGCAACTCATGTTCAGGGCAGCCCATTTTTTGCTGATATAAAATGCAAATCATGTTCAGGTCTGTTTCTTTGAACAGGTGAATACTCATCTAGTCTACTTTTTTTTTTCCAATCAGCAGCACTAATGGCTATAGGGTTGCTTTATGAGGGATTGGCACACCCATTAACTATGAAGATTCTTCTGGTAAGAAATTTTGTTTTAGCAGTTGTTTATATTGTTCTTCCTATTACAGTTATTTAGCCAGAGTTGGTTGGTTAGTCACTGCTGGGAAAACTGAATACTACTCATTTTGCAATTATGATTATGTCACTTGAAGTTGGTTGTAATCTTTCACAGGAATTTGTCTTATATTTTTGGATTTCATGTTCTATAGCCTGAAAACCTCTCTATCTCTCTTTGTTTTAAAAGCAATTCAAGATAACTCTATGCCTCAGATGTACAGAATTTGGCTTTCCCAAAAACACTGTGTGGGTAAAGTTTGTTTATATCTGTATAGGATAAGATTTCCAAATAACATGGCTTATTAAGTGGGCAATGGAGGGCAACTCATTGTCAACTTGAGAGGTTCCCTGTGGACCAGTAGATATCTAAAAAAAAATCAGAATGAGCTTGAATAATTAAGAGATTTACTACTCCAAGTAATGGCTGAGTGAGATTTAGTTTTGAAATAAAGGCGCTAACCTTGACTTGATTTTTTTTATTGGCTATAGAGCATGTGTATTCATCTTAAACATATGCTTACATTTGACACTATTGACCAACTATACAATTGTCTGATTAAGGTGATTTGATTAATGAATATTAATGCTTATAATTTATCCATGGAGTGTCATTGATAACATTAATGTTGATTATTTCTCTTTAAATAATGTTTCAAATGATTAGTACTTATGTTTTGGGTTTATTCATTAGTTGTCATTTATTCTTTCGGTTTTATAAAAACTAAGCTGTTTTCTTATCAATACATCATAATACACATTGACTAGAATGAATGTAATGTATTAAGTTACCATTATTTAATATTTTTTAATGCTTTAACAACTAATTAGTTTGTTAAAGATAAGTGGAGGATGTTACTCTGCTGGGATTTCTCAAAATGATATTAATTTATGAAGCTTTGTTTGTTTTTTTCTTTGGTAGGTTGAAGATTTGTTTATTGCTCATTTGTTATGCATTTACAAATTTAACAGAGGCACTTTTACCCTTTTAACAGAGGCACTTTCTGTTCCAAAACTTTCTTTGGCTGGCCAGCTGCCAGCACAAAAAAAATGCCATAGTAAGTCCATTATCAAGTATGTAAATTTTTTATTGTTGAAGCTGCTTGGAAATTTAGCATGGAGATATTTGTATGCTGATTTTCTTTCTCTGTCCTTTTGGATTGACACATATACAATTGTAGAGTTTATTCTTGTGTTGACCAGATGAAATCCTTTTCTGAGTATTTGGATTTAATCTTTCACTCTTGGTTGCCATATGTATCATAAGATTGTTGTCATGGACTAGTGCTAAATTGTGGATGGTGTAATGATCTTCTTGGTTCTTCTGATTTATTATACCTCACACGGCTATAAATACCCTTCCCTGTGCTCCAGATCCGACGCCCCGGAGAAACCAAGAAGCCAGTGCTAGCTTCCGCTCCGTTCGCCATGGCGAGGCGGGATAGCGAGATCCCGCTGTCGCGGATCGGCGTCCTCGTTGCCCAGATGGAATCCATCGTCGCCTCCGCCAGGCAGCAGTCCCGGGATAAGTTTCTCCGTCTTCCGGTGCGGCAAAACCCGTTTCTCCGACCTTCGACCTCCGACCGCAGATCGCCGATCCACCACCGGTCATTTTCTCATCGCCGGCCACGAGATCCGAGGTTGGTTCTTGTTCTCCTCTCGTCGCGGCATCTTCTTTTTTGACGATGATTTTTCAAGTTAGGGTTTGATTCTTGTGTTTTTGTTTGTTTTTTTTTTTTTTGTTGATGTTTCTGGGTTGCAAATCTTGAAGAATTTGGAGATCTACTTTCCAAGCTCCGATCTATGCCATCTCGGCGATTTTACTGCTACGCAGAGGAAGGAGGAATCAGTTTCTTCGTCTTCCCGTGCGGCAAAACCAGTTTCTCCGACCTCCGACCGCCGATCCATCGCCGGTCATTATCTCATCGCTGGCTGTGCTTCGATCCGAGGTCAGTTCTCGTCCTCCTCTCATCGCGGCATCTTCTTTTTTGACGATGATTTCTTCAAGTTAGGGTTAGATTCTTGTGTTTTTGAGCGTTTTTGTTTGTTTGTTTGTTTTTTTTTTGATGTTTCTGGGTTGCGAATCTTGAAGAATTTGGAGATCTGCTTTCCAAGCTCCGATCTATGCCATCTCGGCGATTTTACTGCTACGCAGAGGAAGGAGGAATCAGTTTCTTCGTCTTCCTGTGCGGCAAAACCAGTTTCTCCAACCTCCGACCGCCGATCCACCACCGGTCATTATCTCATTTGCCGGCTGTGCTTCGATCCGAGGTCGGTTCTTGCCCTCCTCTCATCGCGACATCTTCTTTTTTGACGATGATTTCTTCAAGTTAGGGTTAGATTCTTGTGTTTTTGAGCTTTTTTGTTTGTTTATTTTTATTTTTATTTATGTTTCTGGGTTGCGAATCTTGAAGAATTTGGAGATCTGCTTTCCAAGCTCCGATCTACGCCAACGATCCACCGCCCAATCCCTCATTGCTGGCCACGATCCAATCCGAAGTTGGTTATCTTCCCTCATTGCAGCATCCTTTTCTTAGATTATGCTTTAATAATGCTTTAATAATCTATATTTGACTATGCAAAGAAGTAAAAGAGAATTGTGAATGAAAAGATTTTTCTATTTGTTCTTTTTCTTTGTTGTTTTTATTGGCCCTTCTTGATGCTGGAATATCTTCCTTAACTCACACACCTCAATGTTGAAGGTGACCATGTGCTTTAGTCCAAATCAATTATCCATCAATAGGTATTTAATTGTTGTCCATCAATTTTGATTTACTTGTGGCATTTGCTTCTGAGATATACTTCAGTGTCTATGAGCAACTCAAAAGCATGCTGTCTACAAATGGTTGGTGCGAACAACTTCTGCTGTCTAAGTAGCATAACATGTTTTAATGTTTTTTAGAACAAGATCTTTGTAGGCTTCGGAGTTCTAATTTCAGTGGCATTCGTTAAACCATATTTCTAACAGAACTGCTTCTGCCATTTTTTTTGTTGTCATAGCGGCAGATAGCCACCAACTTTCTGTTGGTGCAAACATGATAGCTGCAGCTGGAGCAGGGGCAGCTACAACAATTGCCACTAATCCACTATGGGTTGTGAAGACAAGATTTCAGGTTTGTCATGCATGATATCTGTATAATTGTACTCACTAGCTTCTAAATTGTCAGGCACCTATCAATCTGTAAGTAACATTGGAAAATTATCAGCAGCCAGCAGGTGCTGCAAAGCTAAAATCTTTCAAACCAAAGTGGTCAGGCTGTTTATGCCAGGGTTTGGGGACTTTCCTGGTGAGTAATTATTTCACGAGTTAATTGCAATAGAAAAACATGTACCACGTGAGTTGTTTAGACAGAGAAACATCTGAGACTGATTGTGATATACTTTAATACCATTTTTTTGTTGTCATAGTGGCAGATAGCCACCAACTTTCTGTTGGTGCAAACATGATAGCTGCAGCTGGAGCAGGGGCAGCTACAACAATTGCCACTAATCCACTATGGGTTGTGAAGACAAGATTTCAGGTTTGTCATGCATGATATCTGTATAATTGTACTCACTAGCTTCTAAATTGTCAGGCACCTATCAATCTGTAAGTAACATTGGAAAATTAATCAGCAGCCAGCAGGTGCTGCAAAGCTAAAATCTTTCAAACCAAAGTGGTCAGGCTGTTTATGCCAGGGTTTGGGGACTTTCCTGGTGAGTAATTATTTCACGAGTTAATTCCAATAGAAAAACATGTACCATGTGAGTTGTTTAGACAGAGAAACATCTGAGACTGATTGTGATATACTTTAATGCAAAATGCTTTTGCATATCTGTGGACCTTGATAATATTTATTTGCAATGGAAGGTTGACAAAATGATTTTTATCTGTTAACACACTCTTTCTTTTAAGTATCTCTTTTCTGTTTTAAAAATATTGTGTAAGAAAGTTCAGAGCCAGAAACTAATTAATTAGAGCTTTTTAGAAATGAAAAGAAAAGTGTGTTATAAAAAAAAAAAAATTATATCTGCTATTTATCTATGAATATGGATAAACTAATTTATCTTTCATGGGGCTCAATTTTTTTCTTGGAGTGGCTATTATATGCATAGGTGATGTGGATACTATATTATGCTGCCCAATTGTTGGATCCATGTCAGCCTGAGAGTTGATAACCTTGGTTAACTAAAAGAGTTCTCACAGTTCCAGCTGTTTAAAATTCATCTATTGAACTTTGTCATCCTATCAACATGACTCACAATATGCTCCTTCGGACCTGTGCTCTTGATGGCAAAAAATTGCTTTGCCATGTTAAGTTCGTATTTGACTATATCTAGCAAATTTGAACTCTTAGAGGAATCATGATTTTTGTATCTTTTCCAGAATGGACATAAGAAACATCAAAACAGATTGCCTAAATATTATTGATTTTAACTTTTTATTGCCTCCTGTGCAGACTCAGGGAATGCGTGCGAGCGTGGTGCCTTATAGGAGTACCTTGGCTGCTTTGAGGAGAATTGCCCATGAAGAGGGAATTCGAGGCCTTTACAGGTTTGATGCTTTGATTAGCCATGGGCCATTTGTCCGTGTGGGCAGAGTAAAATTTTCCTTTAGCTATTAACACTATGTAACTCGTTTACTGGTATAATACCATGAATAGAGGTCTTGTGCTTGCCTTTGCTGGGACTAGTCATGTTGTGATCCAGTTCCCCACCTATGAAAAGATCAAATCCTATCTAGCAAGCCAAGGTCAGTAACTTCTATCTCACAAACAAATTACTCTACATAGTACACATTATCTTTTCTGACTTTCCTGTGTCGATATGTGTAGCTATCTTAGAGTTGATGATCAGGGTTTTGATTCTTGTGTTTTGAGCGTTCTTTTTGGGTTTCTGATGTGAGGATTGATTCTTGAAGTATTGGTTTTGTTACTCTTTGATGATTCCTCTGCTTTTCTACACTGTTTATGCTAATTTTTTTCCTTTTTATTCTTGTTTTTGTACTGATTTGGATTTTGATATGATCTTTGTGATGTTGTAGATGGAGGTATTGCAGTGCTAGAGGAATCATCTGTTACTTCGATGGTGTTTTATGGTTTTTGTTGATGATCGGGGATTAAATCTTGCTTGCTTGGAGCTTCATTGGGGTTTTTTTTTTGATGTTTGGGATGCAATTGTCAAAAAACTCGGGGCTCTGTCTCTCTTGTTGATGATCCATATGCTTTTTCTATCATGGAATTCTTGTAGATACTAGGAGAAGTACATATTCAGATGCTCATGACATGGAAAAAGCAGACTTCACCACTGAGCAGTTTAATTACTCTAGTGCTAATTACTCATATGACAATTGGAAAGAAGTGTCTTTTGGATCTACACTGTGATCTTTTATTTGTTGTCTTATCCATCAGCAACCAATTGGAAGTTGAAGTTGTTATTCTAATTTTTTGAGTGCAGTTGTTGCTTCCATCTTTTTGTCAATTTGCTGTTTTTAGAATTACATACTGATTAATTCACAAATTAATGATGCAGGTAAATGGTTAGCATGTAACCAAAGCTGATGGTTAGAAATTAGCGATCAAAGTGTGCAACACCTCTGTTCTTATTTTTAAGTAAGTCGCATGTTCTCTTCCTATATAATTAGCACTTTTTCTTTTTTAGAGTAACTCTATTGCATGATACCTACATTGGATCATGTTTAATACTATACACCTAAACAACATGTGTAATGCAGTTTCAATGGCGAAACAATATCCGCCAATGAACAATCTCTGAAGCGCTCAATTTTGATTTTTAATTGCCTTTATTAAAGTTTTGTTTCTTTATTCTCTTTTTCCCTCTTCATTTTTAAGCTTCTTCTTTTTCTTTTTATTCTTTTAGTTTCAATCTGTTTAATATTTAGTTTTCACTTGAAAATTTTTGTTGTCTTTATAAAGTTCTATTTTCTTTATTTTTTCTTTTTTAATTCTCTTCTCTATATTTTTTTTTGTTTCTCTTGTATGCTAGGTTTGTTTTTCTTGTTGTTATTTTTAGTTTTACTTCTCACTTTTGACATTTTGGATGTCTTTATTAAATTCTTTTTTTTGTTTTCTTCAACATTAATCTACTTATTTCTCTTCTTCAAAATTTAGATCTCATTTCTAATAAAATTTTAGCTATATCGTCGTCTTCTATAATTTTCTCATTTATGTTCTAGTTCTTCAATTTTCAGTTTTCTTATTTAGTTCACATTTTAGTTTTTTTATTTTACTTTATCATTCTCAATCTTCTTTTTATTCTTCAATTTTTTGTAGTAGTTTTCCAGTTTTTCTCTTTTGGTTTTTATTCAACTTTATTTATTTTAGCTTTTTTGTTTTTTTATTTAAGATTTCTTTAATTTTGAGTTTTATAGTTTTAACTATATCTCATTCATTTTTTTCTCTCTAGAGTTTATAATGACTTATTTTAAATTATTTAACATTTGAGTTTTAAGGTTATTTTCTCGTTGGTCTTCATCTTAAATTTTCTATTTTTTTTGTTTTGGTTCTTTAGTTTTATTGTTTAAAGTGTTTTTATTTATTTATTTTTTTAATAAATTTCTTTATTTCTCTTTTTTGTTTTATGTTTTAATTCTTCTATTTTTATGTTTTATGTTTTAATTCTTCAATTTTTTATGCTTCACGTTTTTGTTTTTTTGCTCTCTCTTATTTCATCTTTTTTAATATTCTTTTTAATGGTTTACAAACTTAATTTTATATTTTAGCTCTTCAATTTTCTACTATATTTTTTTAATTTTCATGTATAATTTATGTTTCTTTTCTTCATACTTTAAAAGTTTTAATTCTAAAATTTTTGCTTCATCATCTTCTTCTTTAATTTTTTATTTTTATTCGTAATTTTTACTCATTTATTTTTTTGACTTATTTCATCTTTTTAAGTTAATTTTAGTATTTTTTAAATATTATTTTTAATTGTTTACTTCTTTAATTTTTTTTTGTTCTTCAATTTTCTAATTTAAGTTTATGCTTATTTGCTTAATCTTATTCATCTTTAATTTTTGTGATTTAGTCCTTTAATCCTTCTTCTTCTTCTATTTTATATTTTAATTTGTGTTGTAAAATTTATTTTTCGAAGTCTTTTCATATTTTGTTTTAAGTTTTTC